>JAZAVJ010000449.1:0-22299 GCA_037954315.1 Neonectria punicea | reverse complement strand
GCGCTGCTTATTAAGCATATTCAACTAAAACACATAATGCAAAACGGGGTCCTAGGGTACCGTACGGGAGGGTGCCCACATCAAAAAATAATTTTGGGACATCGGTCCCTATGGCCTTCCGTATCAGGCATAGCACCTCACTGTACGGTACAGGGACCAGTTCCACGAGGCCGCTTCGCTTGCTCCCATCCTTGCCCGTGGCCAAAGCCTCCTACCTACCCGCGAAAATCGGCCTTAGCGCGTCTGCGACGCGATAGGTCATTCGCTAATCGGCGAGCACGAACAGTTCGTGGAACGTGAATTCTGAGCTCACAGCCTGATTGTGGTCTCGGACGCAGGACGCTCTCCAACCATGAGGCGTCTCGTTGCTGCCTAAATTACATGTATCTGCACTTTGGGCATTAAATACTGCCTCCCCCCCGCGCCCTCCGACAAATCGATCCCAATCTAGCACTTCATGAGGGAATCAATCAGGGCGCCCGATCTCTCCGAATTTATCATCAAGTGGTCAGAGAAGGACACTGTCAGCAACAGGGGCCCGGTTGAGCCTGGTCCTTATTTTTCACCTCGAGTCTTTTTGCCGATAAAATGAGTGTCGGCGTCGGCGTCGGCGACTTCATCAAAATCATAGAGCTTGTTACTCAGGCTCGGAAACGGTTTGTGGATGCTCCTAGCCAGTATAATGACATATCAAACGAGTAGGTCAATGTCGCGCTAACCCTGCATGCACCTACTCACTTATACTTGACTGGTAGTCTCAGAAACTTCTCGAACGTCGTCCAAGATATCGATGTCCTGTTATCTGGATGCGAACCTGGGCCCGAGCAGCAAGCAAAACTACAAAGTATCAGGAACGACTCCACCAGTCTTTTAAACGATTTGCTCGAGAGACTTGACAAGGATAGAGAAATCGGGGCTCGCAGCACGAGTACGGCCCAACGCGTGAAGAAGGCTTGGAAAAGGTTCAACTGGGACCCAGTTGACATTCAAGATTTTCGAAGTCGGATATCGTTCCATCTCACACTACTCATTAAACTTGAGGGACAGCTATCCAGGTACTTGAAAATATTCCTCTTTAAATTCCAATGGGCTGAAAGGAGCATAGTCAAAGGTCCTCCAGAATTCAACAGGACGTTCGTCATCTCACCGAGCGATCGAACCAACAGGAGCGACATGAAATACTCAAGTGGATTGGAACCGTTGATCATGGCTCACGTCAAAGCGAGGTGTATGATGAGCATGAAGAGGGAACCGGCGAATGGCTTCTATGCTCTGACGAATTCCGAAAATGGATCGAAACCAAGGAAGAGGTGTTGTTCTGTCCAGGTCTTCCAGGAGCGGGGAAGACATTCCTAGCCTCCATCGTGATCCACCATCTTCTGGACCTCTTCGGGAACAAGAGCGATATTGGCATAGCATATCATTACTGTGATTTCAGACGCCAAGACTACGAGAACGCTAGTGTGATTCTCGCGAGCATCCTCAAGCAGCTTGCCCAATGTCTAGGCTCTTTGCCAGACGCGTTGAGCACTTTGTATGACAAGCACAAAGAAAAGGAGACTCGGCCATCATTCAAAGAAATAGCTAGTGCGTTACAGTCCGTGGCGTCTCTGCATTCCCGCGTCTTCATAGTTATTGACGGTCTTGACGAGTGTCCTGCATGGAGAGAAATTCTCGCCCAGCTCCGAGGCTTGCAGGGAGTAAATGCCTTGGTAACCTCTAGGGATATCCCAGAGATTGTTAATGACAAGGAGTTGGAAGGAAGCAGTGTCCTCGAGATACGTGCGAGTGATAATGATGTTCGCAAATACCTTGATGGTAAGATGTCAAAGCTTGGTAGATTCGTCAGGCGTGACCGACAACTTCAAGAAGATATTTGCAAAGCAATTTTGGGATCGATTGGAGGAATGTACGTTGCTTCTCCTCTTATAAAGCGATGCCATCAAATGTTAACATGACCCTAGGTTCCTTCTTGCCCGCCTGCATCTCGACTCTTTAGCAGATAAATTGTCTGTCACGACGCTCAGAAACGAACTCGCAGCCTTGCCAACCGGGTCATCAGCATACGACAAGGCCTACCTGGCTGCAATGGAGCGGATAGAGAGAAAGTGCCCAGACCACAGAGTGCTCGCCAAGGACGTCCTTGCATGGCTTACCTTTGCAAAGAGACAGCTCCAGGTTGCAGAGCTCCGAGCAGCTGTTGTCGTCCAGGAAACAGACTCGAATCTTGACGAGGAGAGTCTTATCGACATCGAGGACATGGTTTCTGTCTGCGCTGGCTTGGTGACGGTTGACGAACGGAGCCAGACGGTCAGTTTAATCCACTACACGACACAAGAGTACTTGGAGCGGACGCGAGCAAATTGGCGTCCAGATGCTGACGCTGCAATTGCAACATCATGCCTCACTTATCTCCTCTTCCCTGTCTTTGACGTTGAGTTCTTGGAGGTGGACGAAGATTCACCAGGTGAAAGGGCTGCGTTCTGGAAGGTGGACGAGGATTCGCTAGGTGAAAGGGCTGATAGGCAGCTCTACCCGTTGTTGAATTATTCCAAGGAATATGGTGCGCTGCATGCCCGTCTCGCTATATCCGAGCCACCTTCGGTCGCTCGATTCTTTTCTTCAGAATCAAAAATGCCCGGAAATTGGTTGCTTTTGGCGGCAAAGCATGGGGGTGCACAAGCAGAAGCTACCGCGGAATGGCTCATAGAACGAGGCGCATGCATCGACATATGGGATGCAGAACGGAAAATCCCATTGCACTATGCTGTGCTCAACGGCTGGAAACGATGCGTCCAGCTGCTGCTACAGAGAGGAGCGAGTCTAAGCCCAGACGTCGACAACATGACTCCGTTCCACTACACAGTCAAAAACGATGCCGAGGAGATAGCCCAAGCTTTCCTCGACGCTGGAACACCAGTAGATACGACAGTGACGAGAGACATCTACATACCCGGTTATCGACAAGGCAGAGTGGTCTATGTTGCGAGAGATGGTGCGCAAAATCCCGTACGAAAGGCCCGCACAAAGAAGGGCTTAACTTGTCTACACCTCGCTACCTTGACGGGTAATCAACGGATGACCACGTTCTTGCTGGAACACGGTGCCAATCCAAACTTTCCTTCGGACCATGGCGAGACACCACTGCATCTAGCGCTAAGGATAGATTTGTATGGTCCGGAATGGCCTGGGATTGTGGACTTCTGGAACGATCCAATGTTCCGAATCGAGGTTGCACTCGATTGTGTGGAATTGACTGATAGTGAGGACGAATACTGCTCAACTCAGGCTTGGATCTACGAAAACAGGTCGGCCATTATCAGTCGTCTTTTGGAACATCCTATGGTCGATGTGAATGCCCAAGATGATTTCGGCATTTCTCCATTGCACATTGCAGCCCTTGGCGGAGACTCCTCCAAGTCCTTGATCTGGGAGCTTATCGAGAAAGGTGCCAACATCTCGGTGCGCACAACGAATGGCGAAACACCATTGCATCTCGCTAGCCGGAATGGAAACCTAGACGCTGTTACTACCCTCCTAACACTTGGAGCGGATCCCATGGACGGCGATGTCAACGGAGTCAATGCTCTGCATTACGCGGCACAAAATGGGAATCTAAGAATAATACAGAGTGCAGTGAACCACAAGCCGGACGCGTCTCTGGAAACATTCCTGAAATCGAAAGACAACCATGGACAGAACGTGTTGCATCATCTGTTGAGCAGCAACATTGAGGTTGACATTACTGTCGTCGACTATCTCCTGAAATGGTCAGTTGGCATCAATGACCTTGACAATGCAGGAATGTCGCCGGTGGCTAAATACCTCAGGGCGTTCGTCCTCTGTGCAGGCGATGATGACCCAGAAGTGTTGCGTCTCATGTTTGAGTGTGGTGCAAACCCAGCTTTCGAGACGGAAGAAGGTTTGGGTTTAGCGCACCTGGCCGCTGGATCCCCCAGAGTTTCTGTGAGCTTGCTCCGAACACTAGCAAGCTGGGGTGTAGATCTAAGGGCTGAGGATAAACAAGGGCGAACTGCCCTTCATTATAGTGCCATCAAGGGCAATCCGACGGAAAACATTCTACGTTTCCTTTGCGACGAAATACGATTGTCTGCAGGGCTTCGTGATGCACATGGGAAGACACCGTTGGATTATGCAGTTGAGATGGGACAAAAGGAGCATCACCCGAATCTTTTTGACCCCGACCGATCTCGGACAGAGAAGCTACTGCGCGGGTTACAAGAGGAACTATAACAAGGAAATTTATGATATTTTGAAGACGTTCAGAATCAACTCCAGTTAAAGCGCGCCCGTGTTGTTAGACAAATGAATATTCTTCTGGTTATGGCTTGGTTGGAGATGCCGAATGGGATCGCTTTGCAGAGAATGCAGTTGCCGGTAAATGAATTGGCACCCATCAAAATACCATGTCAATACAGATCAGTGGCGCTAACAGCAGCTGCGGGGGAAAATATTTACAGGAGAGAGTTGTCATCGATCTAGCGTTGAGTCTGACTTAAGGAGCATAGGGTAAGGCGAGGCGTAAAGCGTGGCGTATGAGCCACAAACTCTTGCCTTATTCATCAGGCAATAACATACGCGCCACGACCCCGCCACGGAGGGATCAGCGTTACCAGTCTCACCCCGTTCGTACCATGGCACTTGCGTGTAAAGCGAGTATGAGGAAAGGAAATGAATTCGTTCTCACGAGGGACGAGCTGGGTGGGACATATCCAAGCATAACCGCCTTATCTGGGAAGCCTGGGGAAGGTACTTTGCTTTGGAGGGTAATATATTGCGTTATCTGCAATAACTTGCTATGCCACAATGTGGTTGCCACTATCAGGTGCCATTCCCACGTTTCCATAATGCGAGTAATCAACTTCCAGCCGGAGAGGCTCCACAGGCTCCACAGTTAACACCCACTGGTGTGCCTCCGCAAAGGGCGCACTTTGGTGGCTTTGACATATTCTACCGATAGTTTGTGGGAGTCGAACTACGCGACGTTAGTCTCAACGCGAGTGAAGGGAAATAACTCCTAACTTTTTCTTTCTTTTTTTCTTCTCTTTTTTTTTTTTTTTTTGGTGAATAAGACTTTAGAAGGCCTTTCGTGGAGACAGGTTTCGCTGAGGTGCTTAGATAGTGTAAATGTGGCACAATCACGGGTAATAAATACTCTGTTGGGCCCGCGTTATCGCCACAAGTGGAGCTAGCTTGGCGCCCAACTCACGTGTCAACGCGTAATTTGTAAGGTGAGAGCTGGCAATTCCCTTGCCCCCGCATTCCGTCCAGACTCACATTTGTCCGGCTCTGCACAATGGATTTCATGTGGCACGTCTGCGCCGAGTATTTTGATACTCCGGACAAATTACGAAGACACGTGCAAGCCCAAAAAGTGAGGAATTGCCATCACATTGCGATGAACTTAACTAACAATCTGACAGGCTCAAGCGACTCGCCTTTTCGATAAACTCCGCGCCGAGGTTCGCCGTTACCAAGTCCGATGTATGAACGCTATTCACGCTTTGTTCCTAGCTACAACCCTCAATCTTATCCTTGATTGACATCCTCGAACGAATTGCCACCCACTCGACCGATTCAAATGACGACGAAGGCTTGACGAGTCCCGAGCCAGCTTCCAGTGTCAATGCGGCTTCCTCGATCGATCCCGACGACATAGACGCAGCCTGTCCTGAACCAGGTTGCTCGTATGTAACGACGGCCGAGCTGCCAGCTGGAAAGAAACAAGCCCTTCAGCGGCACCATATGAAGCGTATTGCTTTCCTGATATATACGTGCGATACATCCCACTAACATCTGTAGACGTGAAATGCGGTGCGAAATGCCCCACCTGCGGGGAGCGCACACGGCGAGTGTCACTGGTTGCCTCACATCCCAAAAGGTGCCCCGATAGACATGTGGAAGCATCTCGAAAGATAGTATCCGAGTGGAGGGACCTTCTGTGCGAGGACGCCCGCCAGAAACTACACTTAGCTCAGTGTGCGAAGAAATCGAAACGACAAAGATCCAATCGCTCACGACTATCACGAAGGGCTAGGACGAATGTCTTTGCTCAAGTGAGTCCTGAGACCACGAGTGTTACAGGTTTGTCACCATTCCTAGTGCTTTGCTCTTTATTAATATTGGAAACAGGTCAGCGCGACCTCACAGTTGGTATTAGTACTATTGATGGGGTCATTCGTCCCGACAAGCACTCAGGTGAACGCGACCCGACACCCACAGGTGAACACGACCCGACACCCACAGGTGAACACGACCCGACACCCACAGGTGAACACGACCCGACACCCACAGGTGAACGCGACCCGACACCCACAGGTGAACGCGACCCGACACCTGCTAGGGCTATGGATAATCCATTGGCAATAGACCAACGCGGCTTCACACTTGGCATCAACACTATCGATGGTTTTCTTGATATCAACATGATGGATGAAATGTTTTCTTCCTGGCCGAGTATGGTCACTAATAACGACGCTTTGCTAGACTTGCTCCCAAACAGCGCTACAGATCAACAGGCTCTGACGCTTGGTAGCCCCAATGCCGATGGGATTGTGGCTTATCCTCCCTGAGGGACGGTACAGGGCGCCGACTAGATTGTACTACTTACATCCTCACAGTACGCCATGTTCACGAATGGTCGTGAGTTGAATCATTGCACCGAGCCTTGATCTGCTGCCGTGGACTGAGTGGTTACAGGATCTATCCAAATGTAGTTAATAGGAAGTCCTCTGCGCTCTAGTTCTTCGATCTTTGTCTTGAAAAGTTCAGAGTAAGGAAGTCCCATCTTTGCCCAATGCCCAAGCTCCTTCTTCGTCGTGAATCCGATGTTGATGGAAAGGCCACTGAGAGGAGTGAAACCGAGTCGACTGTCCACAAGAACCCTATGACTAGTAAGAATCTGGCAACCCAAATGTTTTCAGCAACCTTACAATCCGCCCAGCTTCATCTTGACGACCTCCTCCGATATGCCTTCTCTATTCATATTCTTCTTTGGTGTTGTGACAAGACCCCATGTCTTATTCATTTTTTTATCACCGCTGATATACAATTTTTCTGACCCTTTGTAAAAGAAAAGGATAGTGTTTGGACTCCATAATTGAATGAGGATCGTATGCATTTGTTTTTGGGCTTCGGTCGCGTCTTCGGTCGGTCCGTTGTGAAGACGATAGACATAATCAGGAGGAAGTACATCGCTGTATACTTTGACAAGCCCCCAGTGAGGTTGATCTAGCATCGATTCCAAGACGTCGCGTACGTCCTATACGAGATTAAGTCCAATTGTCCGAAGAAGATAGGGGAGTGGTGCCACACCTCTCTGGCCGAACTGTTTCGTGCTAAGAAGTCGAACCCATGTGGTGATTTTATGGGAAACTCAGCTTTGATGAACTCCTCGACCCAGGCCCCGACTACAGAATCTTGTATCGTATATCTTGCAGTGCGTTTGATAGATTCTTTTGCATCCTCGGCCAAGAATGGACAAGGGAAAGCCATGGCTTCCTAGGTGTTGTCAAGTCACGGTTGACCGAGGTGCGGGGTTACGTCGCTCGAAAGGATTAAGGACGGAGGGGTAAAGTACATCCTCAGCAGTTTCCAAAGGTGAAGTGACTTCACTCAGTACACGCATATCCGATACTGCAAACAGCCAATCAGGCTTACAAGCACATGCATGATGCCCGCTTATCATACCCACCTTCGGAATAGTGGGATAGCAGAAAATAGCAGAAAATAGCACAGAATAGCAGAACATAGCAGAAAAAGCAGAAAATAGCGGAACATAGCAGAAAATAGCACAGAATAGCAGAACATAGCAGAACATAGCAGAAAATAGCAGAAAATAGCAGAAAATAGCAGAGTATAGCAGAACATAGCAGAAAAAGCAGAAAATAACGGCACACCGCCACTTGCCAGACTTAACCCCATACAATGAACCACACCTTTGGATTTGGCTGCGGGTTCATGGGCTGTTGGATGCAGAGAGGACTACTATCTGTTGAATTTACAGAGAGATCATCCTCCAGAAGACACTGGAATCGCAATGAACTAATTCGTCAACTAAATGTAATAAGAGCGCACCTCTTCACAAGCCACTGACGACGAACAAATGGCTGATGGGTACCAGGGATGAAATCAATACTTTCTGGCCGCATGCCAGGCCGCTTTCAAGCTAGATATGCATTCTAGCGTTGTCATACTGTCCTCTAGGATTAGATCAAACCCCGCGGGAAGGGCGAAGTTGTTGGCTGCATTGCCAACTCAGCCCTCCACTCGTCCATGCCCTTGCCGATTCACTAATGTCGGCATCAATTAGTCTTCAATGAGCTTGGTGGTATCTAAGAGAAGGCCATGGCGACTCCCTGATGCATGAGTGTCGAACATGAAAATAAATGGACATAAGAGGTGCTGGAAGTGTGAACGACGACAACCGGTTCTATAGATGTAATATTGAAGGGAAGGCCCATACTATGTAACAAACTCATTTGGCTGTCAAGATGCTCTTTCGCCCACTCGGCCGTCCTTGGCCCGCCCGCCTCGTTATCATGTTGGAGGGGGGCGTAACTAAAACAATGAGAACTCCTGAGTTAGGTTAATGGCTTCTGTATGGCCAATGGCTCGCTCATCAAGTTTACCCCTGGACATAACCAGGGCCACCGGTGTAGTTCGCCTCAAACATTTGCTGTAGGTCAACGTAGAAAGAATGAGGTCGCGGCCAACCTGCATGCAAGAAGGCTGAAATGTTCTCCGAGTCGACGAAGGGTGGATACCTACACGAACGGACCTGACGTGTTCATGGTGAACAAGTGGTCAATGGCATGACTATTGGAGGAAAGACGACACGGCGTATTCCTGGCCCCCATGCCAACGTTTGTGCGAAGGGACTCGGCCTGATTGCTATGATTCAGCTCCCCCGACAGTCTCTTACGTTGCTCATCCAGCCGGTCAGCAAGTATAAGAATGGCGCCCTTCCCCTTCAAGACTCTAACCACCACAACCATGCCGGGCTGTCTCATCTGGAATTGCTGGTGTGAATGCACAGATCCCATTCTCGACAACTCCGAATACTGCGAGAAGTGCAACAGACTCTGTCAGCAGTAGTTCTATCCATTCAATCTCGCTTTTCTCACGTCTCTCTCTCTGCCCCTGGCGAGATTGCCTGTCTTACCTTACCTTGATCCATCTCAACCACTACCTCTGCCAGGGACCTGATAATTACACGGTTAGCCGACTCTCTGAACACTAAGATTGATACGGTAAAAGATGTAATGCATTTCACATCCTCAAACAACTGAGAACTAACCGTGTTGCTAATACTTTTTAGTGGTTAGATCCTGATATCCCAATTTCGCCCGAACGCCGCCATCTTAGTCGTGATCCATCATCGGGATTCATCTCGGGTTCAGCATGGAAGACAAACGTAATGGAGTCCAACCGCCGCCTCGACCTGCCCCGCCGCCGCCTCCGAAACCGCAGCCACAACCGCAGCCACAACCGCAGCCGGAAGAAGATAAGACTTCGTCCATGAACGATGTTGAGGGCGAGACTGAAATAAGAGACCTGTGAGATGGTGTCCAAAAAATACCTGTCTTAGTCTAACAGCAAATTCTGACATCTGGATTTTTCATTTTGGGTATTTCAATGAGGTTTTGTCGAAGGGAAGATAACAGGACTGATCCAGATATTGTTATAGTGTCCCTTAATTGATGTTTACTGTTAATTTGAAACCTCTGAAAAGCCTTCATTCATCGCAATTGTCGTTTCTTATCGTCAAAGCTTATCTGAAGGCCTGCACCAATCACATGTGCTGTCTACGCGATAAGGTGGGGTACGGGAACCTGAGGCGAATGGGAGGTCAAGGTTCCTAGCCTATTTAAATATTCATCCAATCCCGCCTTGTGCGTCATCCGTTGCCAAATCGTCATCGACCACATTTTCGAGACCCGATCATATGACTCCCACCTCATGAGGTCCTTGTGATATCGCCCATAGCCTCTCGATTATATCTAAGGATGCGATCTCCCCGGCCTCGTATCATCTCCCAACATTCCTACACTATTTCCATTCTCCAGTTGAATCTCGGGAGACAGCTTGTGGAAGATGAGCGACTCCTTTGAGCGTTTTGAGCTGTCTACAACGGCCAAACAACTCGTCGAAGAAGCCGGCCGAGATCTCACTGGCAGAAAGCCTCTCCCTCGGAAGACCGACGAAAGCGGAACCAAGACTGGCGCAAAGGGCTTCCAGTATGATTGGCGTCGGCCACATCAACTACTTTGGGACCAAGTATCCAAGGATCGTGTAAGTGACATAGAACCGCCCATCAACGGTCGAAGCTGACTGACAAGGCGGACACAATCAAGGCATGGAGTGGGAATCCATCTGTCCGTATTGTGAAGTCGGTAGTCACACTTGAAGCGGAACATTCACTTCGAACTCCTTTGGGCATGATGGGCATGATTATTCCTATTGATGGACAAACTGCTAATGTTGCATTTCGGACTTCAGAGGGCAATATTATTGAAGGAAAGGAATGGAACCCTTGCGGGGGCTATCAACTACAGGAAGAGGTCGCGATGAGAGCCATCAAGGACGACATCACCTTCATTTTGGTAAGGGTTTCACGAGTAATGTAAGTTCAAGCAGCCACTTATACAAAAAAAGGGAAAACTTCCTCAACGCCTATTACCATCTCCATATTACTCTCCACATTCTCCCAGCCTAGCGCTGTATCGCAATGATTTTGACCTGACCTGGCTCTCTCGTCTGGTTCTATAGACTGTTCGGGCACCCCCAGCATGGCATCTGGATCGCCCGTTTGGACGAAAGCTTCGCTTACTCCAGCGATTCCTTGAGCATCAATATGACTGTCCATACCAGCGAACATAGGGTCGGCTTGCTGAGCTGCGACCTGAAGAAGCAAATGTAGCCTTGTCGAGCCGTGCTCGCCAGCAGGAAGAGGAACACTTTTATCCAAGCCCAGTATAGCTCTCTCTCCAGCGCTTGATGTTGGTGAATGCTTAATCTCAGTAGGTCTTGCTTGAGCATTGATGGCAGCATCCCTGCAACCGACAGCCGAGGAGGGACTTTCCCCGGCCCCATCATCGGGTTCACTAGTCCTGGCTTGTCTTGAAGCCTCTTCCTCTCCAGCATCAACAGAGGACCGTCGCGGGGAAGAACGATCTTCAAGTGGTAGACTTATCACCTCTTGTTCTGGGATGGGCGTAATTTGGGCCGGGATTCGGCTTTGTTTTCGTTTTGGCATCGGATGATTAGCAGCAAGGCCGTTGATGCTAGACGCCGTTTTTCGTCGCTTGTTGGGCTGAACTGTGATTGTCATTCGAATCGGCGGCGCGCATACTTCGAGCTTTTTTTCTTTCAAAGACCGGTGCCATACCCCGAATTGGTCTCGAGAAAAACATGTAGTGCCCAAGGCATCGCAAACTTGTTTATAGCAATCCATGCCCAATCTCTCAAGTAAGTTGGCCCAGACAAGAAACGGAATATAAAATGGCAACGCGGCCTGAACCTCATCTGGACTCTGGACTGATGGCTTGAGTGCAAGAATTGCCTGTTGGAATGCACTCTTATCTTTGGATCTTCCAAGAGTGTCGTAGGCCGATATCGGAGTTGGTGCTAAGGAGCTGATAAGCGTTGACACAGGACTGTACATATAAGTAACATACCATGAAGAAACATTTCAAAGGCGCGGCAGCGGAAATGTCCAAATAGGAAATCCATCTGTAGTGTGATCCACACAGCCACACGTCGATACATTTGCAATTGTTTCCGCCCCGCTTGGCAGCTTGATGATCGCAACTTGCTGAGAAAGTCTTTTATTAACTCATTGACATGCTCCTCGTCCATGCCCATCTTAAGCGCCACACAGCATTCTCCCATAAATACAAGGCCCCCGAACATGGACAAGGCCGTATAGCGCTGGGCTTCGGCAACTGCTCTGCCTGCCTCGATGGCGCGAAAGGTGAGATAATCGTCGATTTCGTTCGCTATTTGGGGAAGACCTGGGGGCTCAGTATCAACCTGTGGTCTCGGCGCCAGAATATAGCTGAACGCTCTCAAGATGCCCTCATCGTCGTTCAGGTCCAGCCCCTTTCTTTTCTCCCGCCATTGCCCTTCATCGACGGGAATGCGACTAGTGAACTTGCGAATGGTGACTGTTGTAGTATCGCTGATCTCGTTGCTTCGTTCCGGGCTATCAAGTCGTTCAGGGCTATCGGGTTGTTCCAGACTCGGACGACATTGAGGCGCCTATTTAATGACTGTTAAGGCAGACGCCGGCTGAGAGAGAGGCGTATTCTGGAAGAGGACCGGCTCAGCATTGGTATGTTCGGGATAATTTGTTCGAGGAAACGTCGAGCTAGGAGACAACAGCTGACCAGAAGCTCTTTGCAGAGGAATCGAAGGGAACGAGATAGGCTCGAGAGAGGCCGATTGGGTAATAGTTGACAACGGAGAGAGAGGGATTGGTCGGTGTTGATATTGCTGAAGTTCGAGTTCAAGTTTGAAAGCGTATAACTTCCACTCTTGAACGGATTTCTTGAGTTTGATGGTGTTCTCGATGTATGATGCCCTGTTACATGGCTTGCACATACGCGGCGTTATCGCAACTGACTAGTATGGCTGAGTGAATGGTTTTTAGGGGGCAAAGCTTCTTTCCGTCCATGAGGAGTAGATATTAGTCGGGGCTAATCCATTCTTGGTGGTAGGGAACTCCCTGCCAGCCAAAAAGGAATAGCGTCTAAGCATCATCTCCACCTAGTCTGCGCAAACACTAACTACAAGGGTGAACCAACATGGCAAAACTTGCAACATTGCAATAGATACGCTGAGGCGCTCCACATTCAGGTTTCAAATCACGTTATCCTAGAAGAAAGCAGCAGGGCATCCAGATACAAATATCCTAGTAGCCCGCTGCATTTGGTTGCCTTGTTTGCCTTCTTTTCATGCGCTCCAGTTTGGCAACTCAGTTTCATGCCTGCCACTTTCTCCCAGCTTCTTGAGTTCACACCCTTTGCGCCTTGCAGAAAGAATCTCCCCCTGCACCCCAGTCTCCGGCTTCCCCCTTCCCCTCTGAGGAAGCACAGCGTCAACGGTGTGCAGGAAGAGAACCGGAATCACAAAGCCTGCTTCTCAGCTCATCATGCGGATCGCCGGTGTTGTCGCTCCCCCGCCATCTCCGAACGAGGAGGTGGTCGCTAGTGCCAACAGCACCCTGGCCGACCGGATCCTTTGTGTGCGAACCATACAACAGGTAGGACGCACATACTTGGCGGCTTGAGTATTAGCTTATTCTTTTCAGACCAGCAAACCAATCCCATTTAACGTTCACGAACTGCTCGAGACACCGCCGGATAAAGAGGATTGGTTCGGCTGTCTTGTCCCGGTAGACCAACTGGAGCCGGACAGTTCCTGCTGGGCGCAGATCAAGCACCTCCCTCCTATACATGTCGTAGGGAAGACTTCCGATGACAAGTTTTACGAGGTAGCAGTTGCTTAGTCTCGCGTCCAATGGCTCCTCGAAAACCACTTCCCATTCGAGCTCACGTCCAAGAGAGCATTCTACTATGACGTTTCGAAGTCAAGCTACGCAGAAGAAAGAATATATGACAACATAGAAGCGAGGCGGAGGTCTTGGTGTCGCTTCATCAGGAATGCCGTCGGAGGCATTGTATCTGGGCATGGCCAGGGCCTTGACCGGTATTATCGGCATAACCACCCTCACAGGGACCTGCTGGCACCGATCGAGTGGGCAATCTTGATACGTGACATTCTGGTTAGTTTCCGCAGCCGCACGCTTAGGATGGACGACTGACACTACCTAGGAATCTTCTCCCAAGGTTCTCGACCGGTTTTTGCTCTCTTGCCACTTTCTTTCCTTGCATCTGTTGGGCGATTTGTGTGGTCCTTCCGTACTTGAGATCATTCAGAGGAAGCGGGGAGCGTGGCTTGAATGCTTTCGAGAATTGAATAGAGAAAAGACTACTTTGCTGACCGACGACGCGGAAGCGGAGATGCACAAAGTGGCACTGCTTCGTGGGCTGCTTGAATCTGCCGGCGGCGGAAAAGATCTCTCTCAACACAAATTTGACAACAAGAGATCAACCAACGACAATCTTACCACGCTCGGTCACCTTTTCGGCCTCGATTTGGTGGAGCTGGTGCCATACGGCGGCTCTGGTACAGACAAAGTGAGAGATGTTCTCATAGAGTCCAAGCCATTCGGATGCAATAAGCGGGATGTAATGGAAATGCAGCAACAGATCCCCCTTTACGTGCAGATCGGGTTCTCTAATGCAATGTATAAGACTCTACCGGCCAGCTTGATTAACACTCTTGGGAACGAGATAATGAATTGTGCTCTGTGTATGATGTAGGACCCCCCCCTCCGTTGAGCTGTCTCCGGCTTTCAGACTGATATACAATAGTAAGAGTACGTTCAAGCAGATGCCTCAACTGAAAAAGCCAGAGAACTATTTGCCGCTGCTCCTTTGCCACTTTGCAACCTTACGACTTGATGATCAAGCTCTTGTTGATTGGATGGCTTCGGTCGAGGGCAGTAGTGAATATTGGCGAATTTTAGGGGGCTTGGACTCAGATGAAACCCAGACTGTTGAACAATTCGCATTGAGTTTAATAGTGTTGCTATGCTACGAACTGGTCCTTGATGATCCAGATGAGGTTTCAGAACCTATCTACGGCTCCTACCTGTGTGACTTCTTTCGGCACTTGGGCCGCCACGAATTAGGGAACCGGCGGGCAATGTGGGGGCGAATGGTCTGCTCTATTAGGCGTGCTGGGGACCTCCATCCAACCGCTCGTTGCTGGCTTGATACTTTCGTTGAAGCAGAGCTCCCACGACATTGGTCAGATGGGTTGTTGGACCTATACTGGAGCCATCGATTAGTCCCCGGAGCCACTCATAGAGATGCTTGTGGAGAGACACAAGGTAAGCTTGATGAAGTGAGTAAGTCCCTGATGGCAAGGCGCATGGAGGAAAAACCTGGCGAGGAGTGGGAGATCGTTGATGGAACTAATGAGACTGTTACGCTGTAAGGCCTCGGGGTTTGTTTTTCTTGGCTCGCTTACCTGGACTGTACCTGGAAACTAGACAAACATGTATAATAAGAAATCAGCGACATCTGCCGAAGCTACTCCTCAAGTGTCAACTGGGGCGCGCACCAGAGACAAGGAAGCTTGTGGCGGTGAGATACAACCTTGCATCAGTTCAAGGGTTCGACAGGCACCTACTCCCATGCATGCTTGGCACATGGCGGCTATTGGTTCAGAGTGTCTGTTGGGGTCGGCAGTTGTGTTGCTGCACAAGGCATTGGGAAGTCTATATATTGAAATGGGCCTTAGATTCCTAGTTTACCCGTCTTTCACCTCAAATCAAAGCAATGGACGACCACAAATCTACTAGAACCGCCCCGAAGATCCTCGGAGGGGAGGTCGATATTTCTTTTCAACCAAGACACAAGAATCGAGGCAAGAGAAACACTAGCCAGGATGAGCTTTTAAAATGGTTCGACACAGCCATTCGGAATCCAGTAGTCTCCGTCGCTTTTCAGTTAATTCTCAAGTTGGTGGACCCGTTGCACCAGACACCGCGGGTCCAGCGGCAACCTCTTGGGTATCATAAGGGATGGCGTCAGATCGTTTTGGTCTCTATTACAAAGCTACCTACAGTCCTACTCGACGAGATTTTTTATTCATTCTCACTAAACCTCCCTGTCGTCTCGACTCTGATGTTGGCGCCCACACGTGCAATTACCATCCGCCCAGTTCTGGTTGTAGATCAGGTGAGAGGGGCTTTTGTGATTACTGAGTAATATTGCTGACCTAAAGCTTGAAGGTATCTCGACTTGTCAGAGATGTCTGGTTAAACAGTCAAAACAGTCAGCACAGCCGGGCCATCTTCGAGGTTCTCCACCATCACACATGGACACCGATGCTTCAGGCTTGCCATGTCAGCTGAATACCCTAAACCCGGACATTGTATTTAGGCCATAGGCTGAAAGGACTCGGGGGGTGGATCTGCCCCGAAATGGCAAAGGAGTAGTTGCTTGGAATTCGGATGGATGGCTGGCCGGCTCTGTTCCCACAGCCCGCTTGCGTGTTCGATCCCTCGACGTGCATAAATAGACCGGCAGCTCCTCAGGCTTTTATTGGCCATCCAAGCCGTTAAGGACGGGGTCCCAAAAAGAAGAAATAAAAGGAGCATCAAAACTCATTAAAGTGCCCATGTCAACCCTGCGCAATCGACGGAACAGATGGAGGCATAAAGTTGCTCACCAATTGCGACAGCCCCTTTCACTAGACCGTCCCTCGCGCTCCCTATCAGCGACAGCGACACCAACGGCCCAGAATCGGAATGGAAATCATCACGCCCCAGGACTACCAGAACAATGCCCGCAAACGCCAGCGCCGCAGCCCGCGGCCCTGCGACGCCTGCCGCAAGCGCAAGACGCGGTGCGTGACCAAGGACGGAGACAACGACTGCGTGCACTGCCAGCTCCGGGCCACGGCCTGCACCTTCCAGCACGACCCGCCGGAGCGCCAGGCCACGACGGGCGCGAGAAGCAACGGCGTGTATGGTGGTGATGAAAGAGAAGGAGGGCCGGGCGTCGGCGGACCTGGCGGCATCGGCATCGGGCACGACCACTATCGCCAGGGTCCCAGCTGGAGCCGGAGTCGAAGCCTGGGCCGCGGGCGCAAGGAGTTGCGGGACGAGGTGCGGACGCTGGGATCGCTGGCCTCGCTGAGCTCGGAGACGCAGTCGTTCTTGTCGCCCGCCGAGACCCGAGCCTCCGGGGACAGCGCCGGGCGGCACCACCACGCGCCGCCGTCGGTCATTGTGCCGGAGCTCGTGGAGCCGGGCCCGCTGGACCGGACGCTGGGCTGCTCGCTGTCGCGCTTCGCCGAGCTGTACGGCCTGGGCAGTGACATGGAGCCCATCCTGATGCGCCACCGGCCCTACGACATTCGCTCCCACGAGTTCAGCCTTGAGACGCACGCCATCCGCCGTGTCCTCGAGCACGACGAGGGCCAGGAGTACCCCGTGACCTTTCACTTGGCCGCCGACGAAAAGGCCGTCGAGTCGGATCCGACGCACTCGCTGGTGGATTCCATCGAAGAGTGTGTTCATCCTCACGGGCCCAGCTTGGTCGAGCTGTTTTGGCACCACATCCACCCTTACTACCCGATCGTATCCAAGGACAGCTTTATCCTCATATATAGCCAGTCCTATCGAAATATTCCCCCAGCTCTTCTGGCTGCCATCTACTTATCCGCCACTCGCTGGTGGGCATACAGTCCAGAGCTGTCCATCCGCTCACCCCCAGACGCAGCTCACCTCCGCGGGCTACTCCAGACAGCGTTACCCTGGTCATATCACCGCCCCAAGCTCTACTCCATCCAGGCGGCCCTCCTCCTGCTGCAGTATCAGTCAGAGGATCCCCTCAACCCGGATCACACATTCCAATGGGGCCTGACGTGCCAAGCGCTCGCCATCGGCCAGTGCCTCGGGCTTCACCTCGACGCCACCAACTGGATCATCCCGCAGTGGGAGCGCAACGTCCGCAAGCGCCTCAGCTGGGCCCTCTTTATACAGGACCGCTGGACGGCGCTGGCGTACGGGCGGCCCGTCCACATCCACGACGACGACTGGGCTGTCAAGGACCTGACGCTGGCCGACTTCACCGACTTCGACACAGACGACTCTGAGGTGACGCCCGGCCCCGGCCCGGACGACGACGGCACGTCCATCGCCGCGACGGGCATGATGCAGTTTATACAGATGGTACAGCTGACAAAGATTCTTTCCGTCGTCTATTCGTCCTTTTACACAGCGCGGACGTGCTGCGAGCAGGATACAGTTATCCTATTCAAAAAAGCCCGGCCGCTCCTCGACAGGCTGACCATCTGGTACCACAGCATCCCGTCCACCCTCCAGATGAATACCATTTACCAGCGCAAGCTGTGCTTCCACGGCCATCTGCAGTTCTCCTACTACGGCGTCACCATGACCCTGCTCCGCCGCCTTATTCGATTTACGCGCTACCCACTCTTCCACATTCTCCAGAGCGCAGCTGGGAGAGTCCCTGTACTGTACGCGGAAGGACAAGATCTCAGCCGGGCTGAACTCGTGCTCTGGCACCTTAGCGGCAAATTCATGCGCAAGTCGTTCAACCATCAATTGATCTTTAGTTCGCCTCTCTGTGTTCGATCCAACTTCGTCTGGCTGCTCAAACAGAGGTGGTATATTTGAGTGGATAAGTTCCTGTCGACAAGTTGGAACTTGACCTCCCTCTCAATACGCCCAGGTCGATGGATTCCCTTTTTTCACCGTGAAACGACTTGGCACGCGCCTGTTTGCCGGCGTATGAGCCGATCAAGAACGTCTGGTGACCGCGGGCCGAGAAGGTTGTGACAGAATGGCCATCTCGCGGGAACGAGAAAAGACGCCCGCAAAGTACAATCGACCCCGTCTTTTCAGGCTTGGTCGCGCTTGCTGGGGTCTTGTGGTCACCAGATGCGAAACTGCTGCCTGGGCTCGTCTTTCGAGAGCCTTGGTTGGACGGTGGGACGCCCCCCAATCTGAGTATCTGTTGGCTGTTGGTGATAATTATCTCTACTGCCTCATCTAATTGGCTGGAATGCGAGAAACTATGAGTACGGTGCACAGGGCTGTAACTCTTGTCGCAACCTGCCCCCTGTCCGCTTGGTCATCCTTTGGCCTTGGGGGCCGGAAAACGCAAAAAGAGGCCCCTCGTCTGCTCGAGCCAGTCAGGGTCCTGTTGATGGCTGAGGGGAAATACGACCAGCATGTTAGCGCTCGCCTACGCTATCGGCATTCGCTCACAGCGAATCATTAACCCTCCCATCAAACATATCACCAACTGTCACCCGGTCGATTGACTCATAACTGACCATAACCAACCAGAGTATAGTGGCAGTGCAGGCAGTGCATGCGCATGCAGCTTGATCAAATCATCACACCCAACGCGTTCTCCTTATCCAAAAACAGGTGCGGAGGAGGGCCACATGTCCCAACGATAGAGTGCGGGTTTGCTTACAAGAAGCCCGCTCCGTCCACTTGAACCTCTCGCTCAACCGGTCCTCCGCTGCATTCTTAGTATCTGATCCGTTGCATTTACTGCCTCCCAAGTCATATCACGTTGAATTTCTTTTTTTTCCCCCTGAATACCATTTAGTAAGGGATCTCTATTCACCTCTAAGCCTTCATGGCTGACCAACCTAAACAGTCTCACTACCTGCAAAATGGCAACCAACATCCCAAGCGAGTTAATCAACCACCTCAATTGCAGCCACTGTGGTACGCACAACATGACTGGCACTTCAACTTGCACCAACTGTGGCAAGGGCGTCGCAACGACTGCGTAACCATGACAAGAGTATGTTCCCTTTAGAAACACGAGGACCTGTGTACTAAGTGTCTTTAAGCTCTGGCCTTACTTGGTAGTTGTTTAAAGATTTACCAACTCTTAGTGTTATAGGACTGCGATAGGTCGTTGCTTTTTACTTGATGGGCTATATGCTAGTTTCCCTGCGAAATATATTAGTCTTAACTTTGAGAATTTCCTACTGTAAGCCCTGTGTGCAATATTTAGTATTACCCATCGCATGAATGCAACTAGATAGTGTTTCACATTACATATTTCCCGGTAATAGCTATATATGCTCTTCTGCCTAGATTATTACCTCTATAGTAGGTAGGGGGGAGATAGAGATACATAGACGAAAGAAAGGCAATATAAATTAACATTCAATAAATCCAGGACACTGCTAAGAGAAGAGGAGGTGAAACTAACATCGTTATCTATTTGCTATCCTGAAACTTCCACCATGCATCCACAACATCGCTATAGCCCATCTTTTCTAGATGCTGGGCGACTCTGCGGCGCCAGTCCCTTTTAGAATCCTCATCCCCATGATTAAAATCCATTCCTGCCGAGAGTCGAAACTTTGTTCTGACCCATTCGATAGGAACATAGCCAGCAAGCTCCCAATCAATGATGCCAAGCGAGCCTATCGAGGCATTGACAAGAAGGTTTGTAGGGCCAAGATCACAATGATAGAAGACAAGTGTAGAGACATCCATAGACATCTCGGTACAGTTCTTCAAGAGCTGCTGTGGAGAAAGGGCATCCGCCATCTTGCTGTTGCCTTTGACGAGATAACGCTCCAACAGCTGGTGTCTGTCCACACCGCTAATGATGTCGCCCTTCCATGTTGCTAAGCGATTGCAAATATCTGCCACCTTGCCGATGTAATACTCGCGCATAGTCTCGTCCAGCCTGGGCCAAGCCTCATCAAGGAGCTGGCCAGGAACCCTCGAGACGATGAGGAAGTATCGTGAGTCAGTCTCAAAATGATGGAATACATTCGGAAAGTCAAAACCCTGGGGCTGTTGGTCTTTGAGAAACTGCAGAGTAACGTGCTCTCTAGTTACATGGGGATAGTCCATGTGATGCGCTTTGATGAAGGCTTCGCCTGCCCGCCAAACAGCCGCCTGGTTGTCGACTGCGTGGACTCTCGAGATGGAAGATGAGTCTTCTGCAAGGGGTTTGGAATTTGGAAGGGGCTCAGGTGCAGTAGAGAGGGCGAAATGTCCCCCATTGCTATCGCTCCAGCATGCTCGGTCGGTTGGAATCTTATCGGGGGGTGGCGACGACGAACGAGTAAGGAGAAGGGTGTTTGAGATTAGCCAGGATCTTTCATCGACTTCCCGTATCGATTCATTGAGGTGCGGCTGAGACAAGCTAATCGACGACATATTGATTGATCTCGATGTCCAAGGTGATGGGTGGGCATACATGTCGGGTGCCTATCCCACGTTCTTTATAGGAGCGGTGAGCGATTAGTTACGGTGGCACCTTAGCTAAGCTCTGTCAAAAGTGCAAAACCCTAAACCCCGGATTTTCAATTTCGCGAATTCGCCGATCGTACGCATCCTCAAGCCTTATACTTAGAATCATTACTACTATTATTATTATCTTAGAGAGTTATATACTATAGCTATTAAAAGATTTAGAATATATATAAGAAAATATATCTTTTCTTTCTAAGAATAGTTCCTTATATTAAAGTATTCTTATATAAATTATTATTATTATTATTATTATTATATAAGAGTAATAATTAATTAGCTTTTAAATACTTAAGTTTTAGCTTATAAAATAGGGTTTTTTATAAAAATACTTACTTAACTTTTTATAGAAGAAAATATTTAAGTTATTTATTTAAGAAATATTTATTTAAATAATTTTCTTATATTATATTTATATTTATTATATACTATTATAGCTACTAATTATTTAATCCTTCTTTTAAGCTTAAACTAGTTAAAGATAAAGGGGAAAACCTAATTAGTAAACTATAGAATAAAAACTCTTTACTATCTTTAGCTAAGAGGAAGGTAAGTTAGGTTTAGTATATATATATAATAGTATAAGTTATAAGTAAGTTTACTTTACGATAAAAGCTAATTATATACTTATATTTAAAATTTCCTTATAAGGCTTAGTCTAAATAGTATTATAAAATATTTTTAATCCTAAGGTAAGTTTACCTTTACTATTCTTAATCCTTATCTTCCTAATTATTCTTCTTACTACTTAATAGTATACTTTCTCTTACTTTTATAAGTGATTACTCTTTTAATTAATCTATTAGACTAATTACTACTAAAGCTAGTAAAGTTAGTATATTTATTCTAGCCTAACTATCTAAATCCCTTATAAATAGGGTAAATTAATATAATTAAGATTATTAGTATTAATATACTTATTATTATATTCTAGAGTAAGTATACTATATATTTATATTACTTATTTAGAATACGAAACTATATAGATCTCTTTAAGTAAGTATCCCTTATTTACTATTACTCTTTTTATATAATATAGTATATATAGAATCATACTAAGTATAGCTTATTATAGTTATAATATACTAAGAGGATCTTATTAATAAAGATAGAGTAAATTATATCCCTTATATAATAAGCTTCCTTATAGTAATTATACTTAGCTTATTCTTAATAGTATTATATATTATTATTATATTTATATACTATAGACTTAAGAGATAAATAGTACTTTACTTTATATAGATATAGAAAAAACAAGATTAGATAAAAACCTATATCCTTTCTATAGCAGGCCTAGGTTAGGCCCCTTATACTATTACTATATATAAGTAAATAGTCCTTTATACTAGGACTAGAATTATCCTAATTCTTAA
>JAZAVJ010000448.1:0-22435 GCA_037954315.1 Neonectria punicea | reverse complement strand
CGTGAGTTGAATTGGCCCTCAGGAGGAAGAACATCGTCAGGAAAGCGACGAGAAACGTCAATTGGGTTCATTGTAGCAGAAGGAAGGCGTGGCAACTGGAATTGATATTGTAGATCGTTGAATTCGTCGAATTGAGGGGTCAATTTGCCAAGTTGCGGTATGTGACCCCTTTTCTTACTTACATAAGGGCTCTTGGGGCATCCTTGCATGCATAGGACCACCCAACAGCATAATCCACCAATTGGGATAGAGGGTGTAGATGATGATGTGAAGGTGTCGCACCGTAGGAAGCTCCTTGATCGGGATAGGTCTGGTGGCGTCACTCGTTAAGCTTTGCCGAAGGGCGATCGTGGGCGGACGGATAATGTTGGACTCGCTTATAGCTAGGTTTGTGATTAGTCTTGCCCAAAAGGAAGGGAAGGCATCATACCATCTCTAAAAACAGACCCCTCAGGCTCTTCATTCTTGCGTTTATCTTGATACCATATATCGATGTAACATATGAACGCGGCAAGCACGAATAATACAAGAACAATGGCAGCAGCAGCAGGTGGAAACGACATTGTTACTGTGGCTTGGGTCTTGGTGGGGGCTTTGGAATGCTAGTCGTGTTATACGCGCCGCGGCTCATTGAGTTAGGGTCCTGAAAGAGAGCTGAGAAGGCGAGCTTGGGCGAACTAGTGAAGCATCTTGTTGCCTCGTTGGGCGGTAATCTCATTTAAGTATCGATACTCCCTGTAGCTAGGAGCGTTGCTTTCTTTTGGCTGTACGAGCTCTGATACCACTGCACACACACCACCCCCCTTAGGTTCTCATCGGAATGTTGTGGCCCGATGGAGATGCTATTCTTTATTTGCATTAGACTGAGAGTCTGGTTTTTGATGTTAACTGCCCTTCAACTACTTAACTAAGCTTGTAGGTCTACGTATAGACTCGGTTTCGGTTTCTAAAGAGCTTTAATAAGAGTAACCTATTTCAAAGGAGATAACTATGCCTCCGCCTTAGTAATTAGATGCTTACTGGCGTTCAATTGCTTCATGTTTTAACCCTATAGGCTTCCAAAAGCTAGTCGATTAGTAGCGACCTATAGTATCTATATAAGGATAATCCTTTGTGAACTGTGCACTCAGCGCGCCCCTTAGTTACATCGTTTAATCAGGAGCTTCCTTAGTATGCATAATCTAGGCTTTGCTAATATGGCTGGAAAAAAACAGAGTGGCTACCCGGATGGCTAGACTAGCCGCCAACTAAAACTAGCCACCCTTACTACTGATCTAATGTAATCTAGATTGATTATAGATACGTGATTATAGGGGTACCATAGATACATGATTACAGTAGTGATCACAGATATATAATCACAGATGCGTATTATAGTGGTAATCACAGATACGTAATCATAGGTGCTCACAGATATGCAATCCCTGGGTTACTTACTCATAGATACGTAATTATAGGGTTCCTCCTATAATAGGATACACCTAAGCAAGTAGTTACCCCTCTATCGCGAAAATCATGCTCAGTGGAGGGGGGCGTGAGTATGCAATCCGGGAATAAGGGAATGAGGGAATGCGGGAATGCGGGAATGCGGGGATGAGGGAACGTTAGCTCGGAAATAGAACGTGAATAAGCGCAAGTACCTAGTCAGCTAACCTATCACATATGCGGGGAATAGCCCACGAATAAAGAGGGGCTCCTGTAGGTGCACAGCCGGCTGTGCGAATAATATCACGTGCTTAGCCGCACAGCCGGCTGTGCGGATAAGATCCGTTATATAAGATGCGAAGGCCGCGCGCCAGCGCGCTTTCTTTATATGTAGAGCCTTAAGGAATGAATTCGCTAGCTGGCTGATTGATTGACTGGCTGACCGACCTGCTTGCTAGCTAGCTAATTGACTGACTGACTGACTGACTGACTGACTGACTGACTGACTGACTGACTGACTGACTAACTGTCTGTCTGTCTGTTTGTCTGTCTGACTGCTATAGCGGCTTAAAAATCTTCATAAAAATCTATAACTATAACCATTGCAGAAGCTATTGATCATTGAATCAAAAGACCAATTTGCCAAGTTGCGGTATGTGACCTCTTTTCTCACTTACATAACGGATCTTATCCGCACAGCCGGCTATGCGGCTAAGCATGTGATATTATTCGCATAGCCGGCTGTGCACCTACGGGAGCCCAATAAAGAGCATATTCTTAGTTAGCTGACTTGTCACATGCGCAGCCAGGTTCGCCAGATGTTTGGGCACCAACGTCATCCTCGCTAACCACACTTAAGACCACTTCAAAATCATGTCTTCAGAAATCGCCCAAATCGAGGAAGAATTATCAACGAATGGTTTCTGGGTGCGCGATGATGCTCAGATCGGTGGAATGGTTGACAATATCGCAAGGGACGGTTTTCGCGTACGATCACGAGAGGGTTGGAGTCTTTGTGAGGCAGCCGCACTCAAGAATGAGGTAAGTAAGCGAACTATGAATAACAGAGTCCTTTCTAATATCTACTAGCTCGTTTCTAGCGTCATCGCATCTTTCTTGCCTCGATCGATATTTGTATTCCTTCGAATTTTCGGCAGAACTTATCTGAAGTGCTGTATGATGAATAGAACTGGTGATGATGATATGCGAAGCCTCATGGTGCTTTGCTTGTCCAGCAAATCATCAGTAACCATATATTCTGGATCACATTTGTGCCGGCTTCGAGCAATAAACGCTCCAAATGGATTACTGGCGATACCAGACGTAACTCTAGGCCAGTCCAGCATACAACCCGAGGTTGTTACAATGGACTGCGGCGGTTTGTATGTTTGCTTTGATACGAAACAATCATAACCCCTAACAGCTTCTAGGGCGATAATGGATGCACGATGTGGCTGGCAGATCAGAAATGGGACGTGTGTGTTCCTTGGCTTTGTGATACCCGATGAATTGATACACTGGACGCCAATGCCTTTCCCAGTTACGCTCAAAGACACCATCGACGCCATAAAGGAGAGAGATGGGAAAATAGCTATTAATGTGAAGTTTACTATCAATTGAGAGATTGCTACTTCTGAACTCATGATCCACCAGGCACCTTGAATAGACACAACGCGTTGTTACTCCGTAGATTAAGTCGAGACAGTAGTTACACCAGTTTCCTTAGCCAAGTTTCTATCCACGAAAGCCCCTAACTCTTCTTCACTAACATCTAGAACATAAGAATCGTAGTACCGGGCTTCAGCTAGAGTATAAAGGGATGCACAGGGTAGACTGGGGACTTGGGTTAAAGGAATAGGTGTAAGTGAGTCCTCCATATCCACGGTGTAATAGTGACTGAAAGCGCCTCGATCTGGAGTACGAGGCATTGTGCAAGACTGTCCAAGCGCTTGGTCTGGGGGACTATCTAAGGGCCTGGATGGGATCCGTGGGCTAACGGTGTGGGAATTGCTGAAAGGGGCTTGATCTGGAGTACGAAATGATGTATGAGGCAAACCGGGGGTTTGGTCTGGGGTCTTGGATGGAACATCTGCGGTTCGCTCTCGAGGAAGACCAGTAGTCATACCACGCTGGCCATTCGCTATCTTTTGGGCCTTAGAAGGCCCTGTCTCTGCAGCTCGTGGCCGTTTCAGGGCTGCCTGCTTGATACATTCCCTTGCAGAGTGCAGAGCTTGTCGCTAAGCTCCCCGCTCATTGCTGAGTTCTACATGGGTTTTCAAGCAAGGCCGATGGGTATGGCGGTCGGATTCGCTGTGAAAATCCCCCCCGCAGACATGACATTTGCCTTCGTGTTGTAGATCTACATGAGAGTTAGATAATACCGGGCCGGGTTATAAGAAGACTTGCGTCTAGTGTAATGTCGTTCAAGAGTATCCTGCCGGGCGTAACGTTTAAGGCCGCCATCACAATCTGGATGAGGGCAAGCGCGCTCTATCTCGTTCCCCTTTAGTTCATCTTTCTTTGGCTCCCTGTCCTTTGGCTCCCTGTATTCCTTGTCGTCGGTCGATATTGAGTCTGGAGACTCTTTAACGAACGCGTTGGCCGGAACGAGGTTGGCTTGGGAATCTTGTATAAGCTTAGACAGAAGGATCTCGGAGCGATCCAAACGGGCTTTGTAGGTATGAACGAAAGTCTTAAATTGTTCCTGAGATTGGATAAAATTATGTTGCAGTGTTTGCAATCGATGCTCAAGCATTGTTAGACTATCAATCAGCGGTATGGGTACAAATACTTACAAGCAATCCGGTCACGCCTAACATAGTGGAGGTTAAAGGAACTAAGTTTGACGCGCATGCGCCAAACTAAAGTGGTAAGTATTAGTGGCCGTGTCACGTGAATGAGCTTAGCGCCGAGGTCATGAGCTGATTCCCCGTCCACAAAAGCCCTCGTCCAGTGCTTCCCTATTGCCTCCACATTCAGTTTTCCTATTACCTACTACCTTTGTGTTCTATTTGAGTCGATTCAAACTAGTTTCTTCAATCTTCAGCTAACAAGATGCCGGCGTGCACAAACTGCAACGGCACGGGGAAAAAAGGCCCGTTTGATTGCGGAGTATGTGATGGCACTGGATTCCAGCAGCCGTGACGACCAAGCTTCAGCTGTTTCGCGACTTCTTACGAGATTATTTACCTTGTAGGTCATTTCTGAGTTCCACTGGGAAGAAGTTGTTAAATAACGAAAGTAGCATGCCTTCGAATGTCTTGTACTATTCGCCTCCCTGGCCGAGTTTCAGACACGAAAGGGATATGAGGTGGATGTCGGAATCATGTTGGGAGCTTTGGTGATGCTGCCCAAGCCCGACACCCAACTCCGACGGGCATTCTCGGGTAGCCAGGCGCAGGAAACCGAAGAAGGGATGGGATATGCGGACGTATAAAAGTTGTTAGTCATCGTTCATTCGATAAATCATGGGCCTCCCCATAGAGCAGGTTTTTTTTCTATAGCCGGTCAACTCTGAACTCGTTAGTTATTAGTGGCCAATGGAAGAGCTTGCGTTGGGCTCCGAGACGCTTCCCCGGGTAGCAATCAACTGAACCAGGCCCAGGCTTGAGCAGGTGCTTTGTTTTGAAAAGCATCGTCACCACTTAAGTGGATACTCTCGACGTTATGGCTGACTTCCAGAGCATCGAGGCGAAGGTTTCCCAGATCGGAATAGCTCGGAGACGAGTCACTATGGTTGTCGCAATCCTTGAGCTGGACAATGTTGTAGGCATCTTTTAGATCCTTAGTTGACCTTTGCAAGACGCATATATCGGCCATTTTGAACATCAATCCTAAAATTAAAGAGTTAAATAAAGCGAGGCGTTTATCATTTCGCGATCACTATGTGTAGGAGCCATCTGCTAAATTTAAGACGACTACTTTTTATGGCGGATGTCTCGGGTGGCCAGCGCCCTTCAGAGCACCTAGAGCGGCAAGCATAGCCTTGCATATAGTAGCCTCCCCTATACATAGCGCTTAACTTGCACTAAAATGGTAGCAGTAGTTATAGAGTACCTCTGGTAGAGTACCCTCCTCGTCGAGCTTGCTCTTCTCACCCTTGTTTCCAAGGATAAGCATAGCTCACAGCAGATTAGAAGGATTTTGATGCCAACCCCACTAAGGTTGAATTGCGGACTGAGGCGCCCTCGCAAGGGATCGGAGCATCCGGCAGACAGATTCGGGCTTCGAACCCGATCCGGCTCCACTATTCGTCGGTTCTATCACTCCCACCTCTAGCTCTTCCGCCTCCTTCCATCGACTCTGGTTCCTAAATATCGACGCTAGGTTGGCCATGCTCGTCACCGCCGAGGGATGCTCCTCTCTAAGCACTCTCTTCCTCGTCTCCATCACTCCCACCTCTGGCTCTTCCGCCTCCTTCCATCGACCTTGGTTCCAGGCGCGGGCGCGAAGGTCGGGAAGTGCGTTTAAGGCAGCCTGGCGAGGGCCTCGAGCGCAGCGTGGATGTTGCTCGTCATGTCTGCCGTTGTCGACTCGATAGCGCCAGGCGTGAAGTGTGGCCTCCTGGCCATAGAGGTTGTTCGGCAGATAACCCGCGGCCACGTCGGCCAGGACCACGATGCGCTTAACGGCATGCTCCGCACGGAGGTGCCCGAGGTCAACTGCGGTCCCATCCGCGAGATGCACGACCTAGGGGCCGGCGCTGCGGAGGTACCAGCAGCAGCTCGACCGCATCAGGGAGACGAGGGACGGAAGAGGACCCTCGCCCCGGTGGGCATCCGCGACCCTAAGAGTAGGCGAGGAGCAGGGCCAGGGGTTCATGATGGACTCAATCCATACAACTACATGGCAACGGATGGTTGTTGAATGCATTCTGTTCTCTGCCTGCCGTTGTGAGATGCGCTTCGCTCTACCTCGAACAAACCCCGCGACGACCGTGCCACCCCTCGCTCTCGCCGGTTCATCTGTGGCTTCTAACATGTTCCGTCCCATGATGCCCCCACGTTGATCGATCCAGGAACTGGACGGAGGCGCCTTAAGAGAAAACACCTCGCATTGCGACCTCCGGGCCTATGATGTGTCAGGTGGCCTTGGTCGCGGAAGCAAATCCGATGCTAACACCCAGTCGCTTATCCACGACTCAGACCAACCGGATAGTTCCCCTCCCCCAGACTTATTATCTTTCCGTCGCTCTCGCCTTCATCATCGACGATGTCGAGGGCGCGCAAGCCCTGCATTGTCGTGCCCGCCTAAACCTTCGATGACTATCGAGCGCCCTTTCGCATAGGAAGAACATGATGGCGGACCTTTTAAAGTGAAGCGGAACAGGATCGAATAGAGCCCTTGTTGGTCGTGAATGGTCGCGGAGAGGCTGTTGGTCGTCCTCCGCAAGCGTCATTGCTGCAAGTCCTGCCACGGTTCTATCGTCTCGATTGGGCGACATGCGTCGGGTGATTCTAGCGGCTTAAGGGTCATCGCGTGTGTGCTCGAGTGCCTTTAAGAGTATCGTAATCGCCAGAGCTAGTTTCGGGGGTCAATGAGCATTCTATGGCAGTTGACAAAAGAGGTAGCGAAAGATATCTTAATTCAGTGAGCATTTCAACAGTGGTCGGATGCAAGAGAAATCGATGGTCAAGAGCCTAGGTGAGGAGAGGAGTGTCCTTTCAAGATGGAAAAAACCAAGTGGTTGACAGAGCCAAGCGACGCATTCAAACCACGCGTTTATATCACGCTACCACCGCGACGCGACAGAGAATCCAATCAAGTGCAGCCATGCTCGCCAGGGGGGCGGGTGAGCCAGCTCCGGCAAAGCTCACCCGGCTCCGCTGGATCGCGCGATTGGCTCGGCCACAGGAGCAAACTACACATTTTCATTCTAATCCCCTGGGAATAGATGGACCCAAAAAGCAGCATGGAATTGCGTGCCAGGAGACATCTCGGCATGTTTTCGAATATAATCCAATGTACTAGATTTGTTTGCGTTATTTTAACTGGCGACACATCTGGTTCTCGACTGTTCCCGCGGTGCCCCTTACTTCACTCTGGCTCAGGACACATGATGGATGACGATAATGTGGTTATTTCTCTATGTCTATTCATTGTATGGAGATGTACATTCATGTTTCACACGCTGGCTGACCAAACCCAGCCCGTCTACGTCGTCACCGCAGACCCATGCGCCGACGCCTTGGCCTCGTCGTCCTCGTCGTCCCTCTCGCCCTCCCTCTCGCCCTCCTCCACCAACCGTCCCACCAGCTGCGCATACGTCGGGCGAAACGGCCACTCGGCAAACGCCTGCAGGATATCCCCCCACTGCGCGCCGCTGATGGCGCGCGCGCAGATCTCGGCCTCGCCGCCCAGCGAGCACCCGCCCAGCGCCGGGTCGCGCAGGCTGCGCACCTCGTCCGCCAGCGCGCCGAAGCCCGGCCACACGCCGTCCATGGCCTTGCGCGCCGGCAGCAGGCTGTGCGCGAACCAGAAGCGCAGCATCATGTCCGACATGTCGCCCGCGCGCGACGTCTGCGGGCCCGTCTCGCGGAGCAGCGGGTGCATGGCCTTGGGCTGGAAGTCGAGGAGCGCGCAGGGGACGTTGGGGAAGAAGTCTTCCGGGTGCACGGCCAGGGGCTCGTAGGGGCGTTGGTCCCAGAGGAGTTGGGGCGGGTTCTGGCGGAAGATGTGGTAGTTGTCGCGCATCACGATGAACAGGTTGCGCGCGTTCTTCTTGAGCGACTGGACGCGCGCCGACCACGCGGCCGAGCCGGCGATGAACTCGGGCGAGTCGGGGGGCAAAAGCTGCAGGGCGTCGCGGTCGCGCAGCAGCTCCAGATAGGTCTCGCTGTCGGCGACGTCGTACTTGTCGCGGAACCGCAGGCGCTTGAGCTGTGCGAGCACCTCGTCCGTGGGCGTCTGATTGTAGAGGGCCTCGATCTCCTCGAGTTCCTGGCGGAACGGACGGCTTAGGCGCGGGCGCTCGACGCCGGCGAGCCGCTTCCTGGCGAGCCGCGGGTTGGCCGTCAGCTTGGTGTAGGCGATGGTCTCGCGGCCGGGCGGCGGGGTCAGACCGGCGGCCTTCATGCGGCGCAGGGTCGCATATCCGGACTCCATGTTGATCCACTCGTCGCGCAGCTCGGTGCGGCTCTCGACCTCGACGTCCTTGCCGGCGACCTCGTGGATCCACTCGCAGCTGAGGTCAGCCTCGAAGGCGCTGCGCTTGCGGCGGACGATGGACCGCGGGAGCAGCTTGCGCTTGCCGTCGTCGTTGATCCAGATGAGCATGCGCACGAGGCCGTAGCGCTGGAACAGCGACGCGGTGCGGATGCTGGACATGAACTGGTAGACCACCATGGTGCTGACGCACTCGAAGAACTGGAACGGCTTGGGCGGGTGCATAGCGAGGTTGACGCTGATGAGCAGGGAGTCGTTGCGCCGGGGCTCCGGGGCGGGGACGCCGGGGCGGGGCTTGGGCGCGGCGGCCTGGTGGTCGAGGTGGGTGCGGAGCATCTCGGTGAGGTGCTCCCAGACGATGCCGGACTTGGGGATCAGCGAGACGTTGGGCCGGTCCGTGAGGTCGGCGAGCAGCGGCGCGTACAGCTCGGCGTCCTTCTCCATCATGATGTGGCGCCGCGGCTGCACCACCTCGTGCAGCTCGCGGCTCCAGACGCCCGCGCCGGGGTTGAGGTCGACGAGGTCGCAGCCGCGGTGGCGCTGGAGCGAGGGCGCGAGGTAGGCCATGATGTCGTCTGCGGATAGCACACACACACACGCGGTCAGCTCGTGGACGTCCCGGCGCAGGAGAGTGTGTATGACATACCGACGAGCGGCTTGCTCGTGACGTTGATGCGGTTCTTGTCCCCGGAGGAGGTGTGCCCCAACGCCTTAGCCCTCTTCTTCTTCCCGGAGTCGGTACTCCGCTGGTGGTCTTTGCTCGGGCCCCTTCCGGCCTTCCACAGGCCCGTGTCGGCGAGGGTCTTGGCTACGGGGCTGTAGGCATTGTAGATGTCGGTCGGTTTCCTAGCCGTGGTGGTGGTGGTTGATTTCTTAGCCGTCGGTTTTGCAGTTGCAGAGCTGGCGGCGCGCACGTGAGCAGCGACGACGGGCCGGAGCGGCCTCGAAAGGACGGTTCTCGCATCGCGGAGACGGACGAACATCAAGATTGCGAGTGCGCGTTTCGCAAGAGTACGTGAGCTTGGTTGTGCGACTAGGAGGACTCGAGCTCAGAAATTCATGTGGTTCTGCCGCGCTGCACCGCCTACGATCGGCCCTTTAGCTCCGACGTCATCGTGCACTTACACTACCCTAGACTTGGGTCGATCATCGAGTGGAAGTTGAGTTGTGTGAGCAGAGTGGTTAACGTTGAGAGGATCCCAGTTACTGCTCTGAAACTATGTTATGCTAATCTAATATCAATATTGAATCCTGAATAAACTTGCGCGTTTTGTTGTCCTTTTGGCTTCGCGCCAAGCCTCTGTGATACCCTGTGGACTGCTAACAGGTAGGTTTATCGATGGTCAAAACATAGACAGACTACCGGTTGCTTCCACACACAAGTCAAACGTCTTAATCATCAAGCAAATGGTCAACGGTCGCGTACTTTGGAACTATCAAGTATCGCTCAGACCCAATGATCTCCCCGACTCCCAAGAAACCAACGTGTATCATCAACGCATCCAGATGCCCAAGAAACTCCTCGAGACGCCAACATGCCAAACATATAATTTTCTGACAAACCCCTGCTGTCTCATGCGCCCTCGCTACCGAATTCATTCGTCCAGTCAATCTGTTTCTTGATATCGTCCTTGGACACTGTCGGGTGAGAATCATCCAGCGCCATCTCAAAGTCCTTGAGAGCCACGTCCGGCGCCAGCAGCTCCTCCGACTTGACGCTGTCGTACGTCATCTCGATCTTCTCTGGGTCACCGGGCGAGCAAGGCGTCAGCATCCTGTTTCCGTCCTTCATCACCTGTTGGCGTGTCAGTGGATGTTAAATGTTTCATCAAACGTGTATAGCACTTACAGCTTTGAAATGGGTGGCTTGCAGGATTTTGCGCACTGGTCGCATCAATGCCGACTGGACAACGTTGGCAATATCGCTGCCAGAAAAGCCGTCCGACTTGGCTGACAGCGTGTTGTAGTCGGTCGCTACCAACGTGGTATCCGTGTCGCCGATGGCGAGCTTGAACATCCTTGCTCGGCCGTTGGGATCCGGCAGACCAATGTGCACACGCCGTTGGAAGCGGCGCCGGATGGCGGCGTCTAGTTGCCAAGGAATGTTGGTTGCGCCGAGAACCAGAATGCCCTTGCTGTCGTTGCCCACACCGTCCATCTGGACCAGGATCTCTGTCTTGATACGCCGCGACGCCTCGGATTCGCCCTCGCCTCGGGGGCCACACAGGGCGTCGATTTCGTCGATGAAAATGACGGACGGTTTGTTCTCTCGCGCCATGGAGAACAGGGCCTTGACCAATCTAGACGGAAGACGCATGTTAGCAATCAGCGCAAAGCCGACAGTGGTACATCACCCACCTTTCACTTTCACCCATCCACTTGCTGACCAGGTCGGAACTGCTGATGCTGAAGAAAGTACTGTTTGCCTCTGTCGCCACGGCCTTGGCCAAGTAACTCTTTCCGGTTCCCGGGGGCCCGTACAGCAGAATGCCCTTCCAGGCCTGTCGCTTGCCCTGGAACAGGTTGGGGAACTTGATGGGGAGGACAACGGCCTCCTTTAACGTCTCCTTGGCTCCCTCCAGACCAGCAATGTCCTCCCATCTCACGTTCGGCCGCTCTTGCAGGATGGCACCGGACAGCGCGTTCCTCAGCTTCTTGTTTTCGTCGTCCTCCCCGCCAGACGCCTTGGCCTTGCCGCCGGCGGAGTTGCCGTTTGCAGCCACTGCGCCGCCCTTATTGCTGTTCCCGTTCTCGTCGTCGCCTCCTTCGTCCAGCCACTTCTTGAGCTTCTCGGTGCGGTCGAGGTAGATGACCATCTTCTCTCGCATCGTCTCCTTCATCGTCTTGTTCTTCTCCCACTTAATGGCCTTGACCCAGAGCTCCATGGCGATGATGTAGGCATCGAAGGCCTTCTTGTACTCCTTCTTGTGGTCAAACTCAATTGCTTTCTGCAGCTCGGCGAGCGCGCGCTCGCGGAAGTTGATGGACATGGTGAGGGGAGAGCGCTGAGATAAGGCGGGGGAGGGCGGTGGTGTTTAGGATGACGCAGGCGGAAGTGGAGGCGGAGAGCACAGCACGCCAGAGGGTCGGCCTCGAGATCTCCCCAGAAGCGGAAGCGGAAAAGGAGGTCGAAGGTGAGGGAACAGGCGCGAGTCTTCGAAACGGGCCGAGGCGGTCGACTTGTCGTGATGGATGAGGCAACAGTAACAGCAGCGACATTCGCCGGGCCTAGGCAGACAGGATTGGCGGGGAAACATGCTTGTAGCGGGGTGCACACGAGACCGGATAGCGGGGCATCGCAGCGTTGGGCGTGGTATTCGCAGACGGGGGCTTTTGATGAGACTTGCGACTCTTCACCACAGCGCCTGTAACAACGGAAGCCTAAAGAAACAGTCACGGAGCGGAAGTGGATATTCAAGTCAACTACAAGTAACTTGTTGCAAAGCTTTCGCAGCTCACCATGGCCGACGCTCAGGCCCGCCTCCAGGCTCTCTCGGAGGACTTCCAGAAGCTCCAGCAAGGCATGTCTCAACACCACCGCGAAGATGCCGCTACTAACTCAACCGTACAGAGCTGCAGGCCGCAGTTGACTCGCGACAAAAACTCGAGGGTCAGAGGCAGGAGAACCTTGGCGTTCAACAAGTGCGTGGCCGCTATCGCTGGCCTGATGCCACCCCGCTAATTGATGCCAGGAGTTTGATCGCCTTGGAGAAGGGGAGACCATTTACAAAGTCGCAGGCCCTGTGTTATTGAAGCAGGACAAGTTCGAGGCGGAAGGAACCGTCAAGGGTCGACTGGACTTCATCAGCAGTGAGATGTGAGCGACCCTAAACTTACCTACTCTTCGCACAGAAGCTGACCACAAAATCAAGCTCGAGGCTGGAGGGTCAGATCAAAGAGACCCAGGAGAAGCTGGAGAAAAAGAAGACGGAGATCATGCAAGTCCAGGCGAGTGCCCAAGCGGCAGCTGGCAAGGGCAAAGAAAGCGCCAACTAAAAGGAGCCGACTAAAAAGGGGGAGACCAGACGACAGACAACAGAGTTGACATTATATCATGAGTTGAGTGTATTCTAACGACCGATGACCATGATTCGATCTAGATAGATGACTCGGCTACGATAAGAGAAAACCGCCAGTCGTGATAAAGGACGCTCCCAAAACCCAAACGCCTGTTACGCCTCGGCCGTGGTTGCCAGGTTCAGATTTCCGATCCGATTCCAATGCCGATCCCTGGCTAGTTGATGGACATGATGGTGAAGCCAAAAGGCAGTCCCATGTTCTTGGGACGCTCGTGCCCAGCGTTGGGCGAGAACATAAAGTCTAGCTTGTCGTCTGAGGCGAAGGGCTGCGGCGTAGAGGGAGACTCCTCGGCCTGCATGGCCTCCTTGATGGCCTCGGAGATGTCGCTCTTCAGCTGGCACTGCTCGAAGGCGGGACTCTCCTCGATGGAATCTTGCATCAGGGCCCGCTGATCACTCTCGGCGAAGAGCTGCGCCTCGCGGTTGAGGATGCCATAGGTGACGGTGCGACCCGTCTCGGCGAGGCGCTGGAAGATGATGGTGGCTGCGGCAATGGCCTGGGCGAGGATGCGGGCCTTTTGCGGCGAGTCCAGGTGGGCGAAGATGTCGGACGTCTCCTGCTCCAGGAAGCCCTGAGTGTCGGTGTCGAAGACGGCCTGGAGGATGCGGTGGAGCGTCTTGCGGCAGTTGAGGTCTAGCTCAGGGTCGACGTCTAGGTTGAAGGTGGAGGAGATCTTCTGCAGGGTGGAGAAGAGGACCTCCAGGGGACACCGGTCGTTGGGGATGGAGGCGTGGCCCTGGTTGAGGGCGAAGATGTCAACGGCTGCGTTGACGGCGCCTGTGGGTGTGAGTTTGTGGTGTGTGCTGCTTGGGATGGACATGCTTACGGGAGGAGATCTCTGCAGTGTCAATGGTCTTGATCTCGGCGACGGAGACAACGGACTGATCCTTGATGGCAGACATGTCGAAGCGAGTATTTTATATACTTGGAGGTTTATGTGAAGATGGTGTACGGCTGGGACGATGAGAAGCAGAGGAATGGAAGACTGGAATAGGGAAATGTCGATCCTCGAGGGTGGAACTGAGGGAGATTTTATCAAGGCGGCCGGCCAAGGCCCCTGGCAATTGGCATATTCACGGCAACGGGCTTTCTGGGCGCATTGTGGTCTTTGCTTGGTTTCCCGGGCGGCGTCAACATGGATGGATGGGTCGATGGGCCGATTTGGGCAGTGTTTCCGTGGGGAGTCGTGGGGAGCACAGACACGACACGGTGGCGGTGATTTGATGCGAGGACAGACATGACGTATTCTGCCATTGCTTTTGGGAGTTATACGCAGGAGGGCTGCTGCCGGTGAGCGGTAAAGGGGCGGGCAAGGTCAAGGGGAACTGCATGGTGAGAGCAGGGTGAGTGAGATGAGGCGGAGAAATAGGCGGATGCAGTGGTTGTTTAGTGGGCTACATAGTAGCCTACGGCCTAGTAACTGATCCATCACCTTGAGAGTCGTGGTGTTTTTGGCCTTCGACTCCTCTTGGCAAGGCTCCCTCCCAGTACCATGGATTTCTCGGCCAAGGCGAAGCTGAACGGGGACGGGAACATGAAGCCGGCGCCCGGGGACGGGGAGAACTGGAGAAGCAGAAGGAGAACTGGAGAAGGGGAGGTGGAAGGAAACACGGCAATTGGTGGTAAATACAAAGTCACCAGACATGCTGTAAGACACATCTGCACCGCGTTGTGGCCTGTCGCATCGATCCAGACCGGGAATTGCATGATGGCCGTTGCAGAAACACGCCATTGCGTATGGAGGTCTCCATTTCCAGGGCGTTGCTCACTATCAGCAGTGCATTTGCAGCCTGTAAAAGTGAGCCAAGCCGCGCATGGACGTCAATGCATCCGCGGCCAATCGAAGACGCCAGGCTGACGGAACCGGTAATTGCATATCTGCCCGCCTTTGCCTGCTGTACCCCATTTGGGACATATATGGCTTATACCAACTTCTGTCGCTGCCCCGCCATCGCGGTTCCAGCCCCATGCATGACGTTTGGAGGGGCAGACACGAAAGAAGCTGCCTGACGGACGGACGCTTTGTTCCCAGGAACGAGACCGAGCACGCGTCTCATCCCACTCAACCGAAGCTCGACGACGCCAGGCAGCTCTCAAACCACCAAGGCTCCGACCAACCTGCCCACGACATCACCACCTCGCACTGACTCTTCTCTACGTACGACGACAATGTCAGTGACACGCCGCACCTCATAGACAACGCCCGCGCACCGCTTCTTACCTCCTCTTCCCGTCCATCGACCGACTATCCCACTACCACCATGGACGCCCGCTCAACCATGCGCCCGGCTCGGCCTCAGAGCGTCAAGGAGCTCGTGGCCCAGGCCGAGAACTTTGTCTTCAACACCAACATCCCCGTCAAGCATTGGACTCGCGCTGCCGAGACGCTGTACCAGGAGGTATGTGCCCTGCCGTCCCTTTGCGACCAACTCCGTGCCCATGTTAATCACGACTTGCCTCTAGGCCTCCTTTGCTATCGCAGATGGCGACTACGGCCGCGCATACATGATGCTGTACCGCCACTCCGTCCTGGTGCTCCAGTCCATCCCCTCGCACCCTCAGATCAAGGACCCGGACAACAGAAAAGCCCACAGACTGTTGATGAAGCGAATCGACCGTGTCATACAAGACCTCGAGGACCTGAAGCCCGAGATCGAGGTCGCAAATAGGGAATGGCAGCGCATGGCGCCCACTAAAGAACCTGCCGACTCATCCGGTCCTCCCTCCAGATACGCCGAGTTCGCAGCCCGAGATCCGAGTCTAAGCGGAAACGCGAAAATCCTCGACGCCTACGATAACCAAGACTTGGCGGTCGACTTGGCCCAGAAGGAATTGGTGCGTAGGGACACGGCTAGGCGAGCGACAAGGCAGGCAGGAATTCCCGACGAAGACCTACTGTCACGGAGGATGGGCGGCAGATGGGATCAGTGGGACAGACATACACGACCAAGCGACGACAACGACCTGCAGAGACAGATGGAGGCCACCAGACAGGCGCTCGACTCGGCCCAGGAGCGACGACGCCCTGAACAAGAATTCCGTCCTTCGACCACATCTCAAAACTACAACTACCCTTCCATTTCCCGATCCAAGCCAGTCGAGTTCGAGCGATCATCAGGGTATCCTCCAACCTCCACCTCAGCTCAGCCAATCCGACCGCCAAAGGAACCTGTCCGTCCACCACTAGAACTCGACCAGCGTCCATACATTGCGCCGAGCGTACCTCAAAAGATCCCACTCGCCCACTACCAACCTCTTATTCCAACACCTCCCCCTACGCAGAATGACCAACCTCAACCTCCCTCACTCCCCCCTAAGCAAGATATTGGACCGCCCTCGCTTCCGAAAAAGGAACGACTTACTTTCAAGCCTGGCGCATATCTGGAAAATGGCGACCCTGTTCGGTCGCTCTTCCTGCCTAAAAATTTACGACAGAAGTTCCTCGATATCGCGGAACCCAACACTCGTCGTGGCCTTGAAATGTGTGGTATTCTCTGCGGAACGCCCATCAACAATGCTCTATTTGTTCGATGCCTCTTGATTCCAGACCAGATATGCACGACAGACACGTGCGAAACGGAGAACGAGACGACAATGTTTGACTATTGCATCAGTGAGGATCTCCTGGTACTGGGATGGATCCACACCCACCCGACGCAGACGTGTTTCATGAGCTCTAGGGACCTGCATACGCAGTCTGGTTATCAGGTCATGATGCCCGAGAGCGTGGCCATTGTCTGCGCCCCGAAATACAACCCTTCGTGAGTACTAAGTCTTGGTTCACGTTGTGCCTTTATTAACCTTCTTGATCAGGCACGGGATATTCCGATTAACTCATCCCCCAGGTCTCGATCACGTACTGAATTGTAATCGTACCGAGACCTTCCACCAACACTCGATTGACAACCTTTACTGCGAAGCTGAGCAGCCTCAGGGACACGTCTATGAGAGCGACAAGTTGGAGTACTATGTGCACGATCTCCGAACGAAATGAAGCAGAGAACGTAAGATGGGGTGCGGGAGCATGAATTGGGTTGCATAGCGCTGGAGTTCCGTTCTCATGGCAACAAGCTGTCACCGGCTGTTGCAGTGGACTAATAAACGGCGAGATAAAGGACATGACCTACAAAGAGATCAGCGCTTTTGATGGGTAGTCGTCTAACACAACATTTGATGTATTGGGTGTTTGCTCCGATACTACCCGCTCTCACGGTCCTTTATCGGCTGCGACAGAGATGCTGGCCGTCTCAGTCATGACGTCGTATCGTGGTATTTGGAGTTGCGATTACCCTGCGATGAAGTCAGTGATGCGTATTATAAAGAGCTTATCAGGCCTTCGAGGTAGCACTTTCTGACGGAATTGACAATGCGGAGTTCGGATTCCGTTTGAGATCAGTTGAAGCTATCGTAAGGTTTTTTCCTCTTATGGTAATCGAGATGCATTTTGTCATTGTTGAGCAGACAGACCAGTGTCGATTCATTCCGTATCGAAGCATTATTCGGTGTTAAACTTTTGTCCGTGGGCATGGACACGTAGCATGTCTAAATTGGGTGGCTTTGAGGCCGTCATGCGATATTACGGTGCACGACAGGTTGTGCATCCAAAACGTCTCGGCAGTTAAGCTAAGCCTTGAGGTCTGGGTATCAGCAACGTCGCACTGCCTCTCTCGTTTGTGTATTCCTAATTTCTACTTGCTCAAGCCACGGGTTCATGCTGTCATCCGAATCTAGGGGTTGGGATCATGATGAGGCCGGTTGGGATTGTCGCCAGCTGAGCCTGGGATCTTCGCACAGCTAGCTATAGCTTCGATGCTACGTGTCTGCGGCTACATAAGGGCGATCCATAGTTCACAGAGCCGAGTGGACTGCAGTATCTGACGTCTTCCCGTGTCTGCGCGCTGGAAAGAAAAAAAACACCCCAGTGAGATGTCGTTTCCAGGACTGGCTAGCTCCGGCTGGCATTCAGCTGGCGGCACGAACGCCTCATTTTCGCTCGCGGGGCCGAACCAGCGTCCAATTGGGACGGCGGCATTTCGGAGAACTGGATGCGGGATGCGGGATGCAGGTCAGCCAAAGCCTTTGGGCTGGGATGGGGCTGGTTTATGTCTCAGTTGAAAGAAAGTGAGTCGCGGGATCGTCGGTGCTAAGATGCGCCGGGTGGATCGACAAGGGAAGATCGGTTCGGGGTGTCGACGATGGACTGTAATCAGGGATTTGGGGAGGGACAATTGCCGAGGAGAGTGAATGATTGTCGGATTGTTGATGGTGATTGTTCACAGGAGACGGTCGAAGAGTGACAGAGTTCCCGCTTTAAGTCCCGGCTTGATCCTGGTAGACTACTCGGCGGCTCGGTCCGTAGTGTTGTTTTCCCTGCTCCAATGGGGGAGGTTTGAATGCTCTGACAGTCGGTGGAAGGACAGCCTATCTCAACCCGAGGCATTGGATAATCTCCTCTTGTCTAAGGGAGGGACGGATCATCAAGACAACCCATGCCTCTGGTTCCGTACTGATAGACAGCAGATGTTCGTACATATACCTGCGCTACCACTGGCTGGACCATCTGACCGCCAGTTCCCACAGTCCGTCTGTCTCTGTCAACCAAGCGAGCCGTGGCGTCCGAGCCCATGCTTGCACGGGACGGATACAGCTTCGTGAGGCCCAGCGACCCGCGTCTTGGCGCCACGATGAAAGCGATAGTCTGCCACACTCGTCAAGAGTTTGAGACATGATCAAGGGGGGGGTGAGTGGACAACGCGAGCACCAGTCTGCTGTGCGACGGGGATGGTTTGGGTAATCACAATCTCCAATCCAATTGCGTCTCTGGGTGGTGACGAGGCCCAACCCTACTTGACACCATCGCCATGATCGTCGTGCTGTCCATTGGCCGGGAAGCAACATCGCCCGTGCCACCGTCCAACCACCGCAGGCGGGAACGGGATGTTCGTTGACCGGAGGCTGCAGGGCTGCGGTGGCTTCGCGTTAGTGGGATGCCGTGTCTCACACAGCGGGAGGAGGAGGAGAAGAGGAGGAGATGGTGTTTCTGCGGGATCTGCATCATAAAGATGCCTGCGTTGCCCGGGATTGTCCAAGGGAGCTTGTCTGCCACTCTGAGTTGACCCTACCTGAGCCTGGGTCTTCTTCTGCAAGACTGTAACCAAGAGGGCACGACTTACACGAAGTCAACACTTCCCCGAGGTCAACACCTACAGCCATGATGTCGACAAACGGGACGCAAGCCAAGAACGGCACTGCCAACGGCCACGGGAGCAGCACCGCCGCCAAGCCGGGTCCCACCAAGAAGCAGCAGCAGACGTCCTCCAAGGCCTCGCTGAAGCCCAAGCCCAAGAAGGACTCCACCCTGGCCAACTTCAAGAAGCTGCGGCTGGCGTCCAAGCGGCCGCTCCCCACGCAGAGCGGCGATGGCACGTATCTCACCCCGGTGAAGCGGCCGGGGCTCAAGGAGGATATCCGTCGGCTTAGGATGCAAGGTGTGTGTAAGAATCCATCTTGTGGGAGGCGTGCTAATGGTTGTAGATGTCAGGACGCTGCTCGAGATTATCTCGCACAAGATCAAGGGCGAGACTATCCTCGACGACAAGACGATGCTGATGGAGAGGACCATCCAGATCGTCGCTGGACTCTCGGATCATTCCAAGGTCCAGGAGGTTCTCACCAACAACTTCATCGACCAGCTGTGGAATTCGCTGGACCACCCACCGATGCTGTATATGGGCGACGAGTACCGGTTCCGCCAGCCCGACGGCTCCAACAACGTAAGACGGCCTTGCACCTATATGGTAAGCCAGCTGCTGACATTGACAGAACCCTTATCTCCCTAGACTGGGAGCTGCCCGTACTCCGTATTCGCGGTCGGTCAAGCCAAAGACTTTGCAGCTCGGTGCTCAGCCTGATCCCGAGGCCGTCTACGAGGCTGTCATGGCCAGGGGCGAGTTCCGTAAGAACCCCAACAATGTGTCGAGTATCCTGTGGTACTGGGCTACCATTATTATCCACGGTAAGAGCCGAGTTTCCCCGTCGTCCTGAATCAACTAATTGGATTCAGATCTCTTCTGGACGAACTCGAAGGATCCCAACCAGAACGACTCCTCGTCGTATCTGGATCTCGCTCCTCTGTATGGCTGCAACAAGGAAGCCTGCGACTCGGTGCGGACCTTCAAAGACGGTATGCTCAAGGTCGATTCGTTCGCCGACAAGCGTCTGATCGGCAACCCGCCGGGCGTCTGCATCCTCCTCATCATGTTCAACCGCTTCCACAACCACGTCGCCACCAACCTGGCGGCCATCAACGAGGGCGGCCGCTTCACCAAGCCCGCCCCGGACCTCGCGGAAGACGCGGCGGCGGCGGCGTGGAAGAAGTATGACGAGGAGCTCTTCCAGACGGCGCGGCTGGTGACGTCGGGCCTGTACATCAACATCACGCTGGTCGACTACGTGCGCAACATCGTCAACCTCAACCGCGTCGACACCACGTGGACGCTGGACCCCCGACAGGAGATGGGCGTGTCCATGGGCACCAAGGAGGGCGCCGAGGCCGGCACCGGCAACGTCGTCTCGGCCGAGTTCAACCTGTGCTACCGCTGGCACTCGTGCATCTCGGACATGGACGACCAGTGGATCCAGGACTTCTACACGGAGCTGCTGGGCGACAACTACGGCCCGCTGACGCTACAGAAGATGATGTTGGCCGTCAAGAACTTCGAGGCGTCGGTGGCTAAGGACCCCGGCGACCGTGTCTTTGGCGGCCTGAAGCGCGGCGCCGACGGCCGCTTCAACGACGACGAGCTCGTCGACGCCCTCGCCACGGCCATCGAGCAGCCCGGCGGCGCCTTCGGAGCCCGCAACGTGCCCCGGGTCATGAAGCCCGTCGAGATGCTGGGCATCATCCGCGGCCGCAAGTGGAACCTCGCCGGGCTCAACGAGTTCCGCAAGCACTTCGGGCTCAAGGGCTACGAGACCTTTGAGGACATCAACTCGGACCCGGAGGTGGCCGAGTCGCTGCGCAACCTGTACCAGCACCCGGACAACGTCGAGCTGTACCCGGGCATCGTCGCCGAGGAGGCCAAGACGCCCATGGCGCCCGGCGTCGGCATCGCGCCCACTTACACCGTCTCGCGCGTCGTGCTCTCCGACGCTGTGAGCCTCGTCCGCGGCGACCGCCACTACACGACCGACTACAACCCGCGGTACCTGACCAACTGGGGCTTCAAGGAGGCCAACTACGACCTGGACGTCAACCACGGGTGCGTCTTCTACAAGCTGTTCCTGCGGGCGTTCCCCGCGCACTTCAAGGGCAACTCGGTCTACGCCCACTACCCGATGGTGACGCCGGACGAGAACCGCAAGATCCTGACGGACCTGCGCCGCGTCGACCGCTTCGACTTCGACCGCTTCGACTTCGACCGCCCGGGCTTCTGCGCGCCGCGCATCGACGTCACGTCCTACGGCGGCGCCAAGTACATCCTGACCAGCCCGGACAAGTACCGCGTGTCGTGGACCGAGGGCTTCACCCACCTGATGGGCGAAGGCGGCGGACGGTTTATGCTGTCCGGGGATAGTAAGCTGCACGGCGAGCAGCGCAAGGCCATGGAGGCGCTGCTGTACCGCGACGACTGGAAGACGGGCGTCAAGGCCTTCTACTCGATGATCGCCGAGCGGCTGCTGGCGGAGAAATCGTACAGGCTCGGGGGCAAGCCGCACGTCGACGTGGTGCGCGACGTGGGCAACCTGGCGCACACGCACTTCGTGGCGCGCATGTTCAACCTCCCGCTGAAGACGAGGCAGAACCCCAAGGGCGTGTACTCGGAGCAGGAGCTGTACTCGGTGCTGGCCGTCATCTTCACCGCCATCTTCTTCGACATCGACCCGGCCAAGTCGTTCCCGCTGCGCCAGAAGGCCAAGGAGGTGGCCGGCCAGCTGGGCAAGATCATCGAGACGAATGTCAAGCTGGCGACGACTCTGGGCATCAGCGGGCTGTTCACCAAGCAGGAGAAGAACGATCCCCTGGCCGCGTATGGTGTGAACATGGCCAAGGGGTTGAAGAAGGCTGGGCTGAGTGCGTCTGATATTACCTGGAGCCAGATCTTGCCCACTGCGGGTGCCATGGTGCCTAACCAGGCGCAAGTTGTAAGTGAATTGTGGCTCATGATGTAGATTCCTTTACTGACAAGTTGCCAACAGTTCGCCCAGACCGTCGACTGGTACCTGTCTCCTGCCGCCGAGCAGTACCGCCCCGAGCTGCACCGCGTTGCCCTGCTGGAATCCAACGAAGAGACCGATGCTCTCCTCCTCGGCTACGCCATGGAAGGCATTCGCATGGCCGGCACCTTCGGCCTCTACCGCCAAGCCACAACGGCCGATGTGATCCCAGAAGACGACGGCCGCAAGGTAAGCGTGCAAGCGGGCGACAAAGTCTTCGTGTCGTTCGTCTCCGCGGCACAAGACCCGAAACACTTCCCGAACCCGGAGGTGGTGGACCCGCGCCGGCCGCTGGAGTCGTACATCCACTACGGGCTCGGCGCGCACACGTGTCTCGGCCGGGACGTCAGCCAGACGGCGCTGACGGAGCTGTTCCGCGCGCTGTTCCGCAAGACGGGGCTGCGGCGGGCGGCCGGGCCGCAGGGCGAGCTGAAGAAGGTGGCGCGGCCGGGCGGGTTCTACGTGTACATGACGGAGGAGTGGGGGAGCTTGTGGCCGTTTCCTACGTCGATGAAGGTGACGTGGGATGGGGAGTGAGGGTAATGGGGAT
>JAZAVJ010000447.1:0-22470 GCA_037954315.1 Neonectria punicea | reverse complement strand
ATCATCAGCAACAGCAACAACAACAGCAGCAACATCAGCAACATCAGCAACAGCAACAGCAACAGCAGCAACAGCAGCAGCAACAACAACAACAGCAGCAGCAGCAGCCACCGTCTTATGTGGATGACAGACGCCCCCCAATGCCTCCCACCTATTCACCACAGCCGCCTTCACAGGGGATTCAAGCACCCTCACGTCCCACTCCGTCGCCTCAGCCAAACCATCAGCAATTGCCTCCGAACCCTCCTGTGCCGCACATCATCTCACCTCCCCCACCGCAGCCACCACAGCAGGGCGAGCGCCGCCTGCAGGACCCTCCGCCTCCACCGCCTGTGGCGCGCAGGATGGATTCCATGGATCGACCTCAGCCACCGCTGCTCAATACGGACTCGGCTATCAAGAAGATGCCGCAGCGAAAGTCGCACAGCATCTTCACGCCAATTGAAGAGAACCGGTCCATCCTGTCACAACACCTGGCTTCTTTTGCTGCTGAGCCTATCAAGACAGAGTCGGGTGCGGCTGCGGCTGCGGCCAATGCTGCAAGTCGTTCACAGTCAGTTGATGTAGCCGCGTTGAACCGCGCCAACAACGGAACCTCATCACCTCCCCTCCCACAGCCACAGCGGGCGAAGACTCAGAGCTCGAACAAGTCACGGACGATATCCATGTCGTCCATTCCGGAGACTACACTCACACCTCCGTCGAGGTCCAATAGTCTCAAAATCGGAGCCACTGGAGGAGCTCGACCACGAGGCCCACGTTTAACGGTACAGATTCCAGGCGAGGCTTCAGATGCTGGAGAGAGTGAAACTGCCGAGTCCAATTCGCCTCGAAACCCCCCTGAAAGCACGACACAGGCGCCCCAACGACACAATTCCCAATCAGCGCTGGTGCTGCCTCCTCCGTCCCCGTCTGCCTCGGCGTTGCTCTCTGCCGGAGCAACAGGTCCCCCGAACCCATTCGCTCGGCCACCTCCACAGCAGAACATGAACGGGGGGGAAACCCCTGTGTCTGCGTTGCCCTCCCGATTCCTGAACAATGAGTTCCTACCCAGTCCCAGCAGCTTCTATCCCGACTGGAACTTTAGGGGAGGTGATAGCAACACCTTGCCAAGCCCGCTGAATTTTGCTACCCCTGTGGTTGGGTCAGGGCCGAGCTTTTTGAGAGACGACGGCCCCAATTCCAGTGTGAATTCCAACCCTCACACCAACAGCTCCAATTTGAGTGTCAGTACGAGCAACACTGCAGCAACAAAGCGGAAAACGCCAGAATATGGTGCTACTGCCCAGAGCGAGGCAGCAGAAGCGGCGTCGGACCCCAAGAGGGTCAAGGTTGAATAGTAGGAGAGTTATCTGATGAGGGTTGCTGCAATCTATCTTCATGTTGCCACATGGTGTCAGCATATCACACACAATTCACTGTTGCCACTGTCCTCAGCATTGGTCGCATATACGAAGGGCTGGTCTCTGTTTGGCATGCCACCGGTGTTGGCCTAGAGGCTCTTGTTCCGCACCTTGCCACCATATGATATCACGTCTGCTGGGTATCGGGATCTCATTCTTGTTCATTTCTCTCCTTTTCCTTCCCTTAACAAAGGCTGGAGAAGCTACTTTATTATTCCGGACTTATTTATATCTTGGAGAGGCGTTCATAATCGGTAGACTCTTCTCCATGTTCGATTCTGATACCTGGTTACTTTGAAGAGCTTTGGTGTGCTTGTTGGGAAGATTTGGGCTTGCGGCCGATCCGCAGTGGGCAGAGTTCATCATGTGTGGCGAAGGATATTGGAAATAGTCCTTGTCGGGACATGAGTGATGCTGCGTTGGGTTACTTTTTCGGTGTTGGGCGGGAGTTGGGTAGATGATACCGGCAACGTCGATGTTCGTTATAAATTCGTTGAGAAAAAAATGACACGGTTCATGTCCAAGTCCTTGCTTTGGGGTTTTGTGTCTTGTATGTGATAACTTTACTCTGGCAGTGATAAGACGCCCTCGGTGACGGGCGCCGCCTGACCCGACAACAGTATTGAGGCTACACCGGTTCCGTGCTCGTTCAGGACCACGTCGACTATGATGTTGCTATCCCGTCCAATCTCGGACCCTTGATCAAGCACAAACCTGTACTCGCCGTTCTTGTCACCGCTCTGAAGGGCAAGATACGCCCCCAGCGCACAGGAGCCGCTGCCGCATGCCGGGTCCTCCAAGTTGATCGCGATCATGCGCACGCGGAGATTCTGGACTCTGCGGCCCGCCTCGACATGCGCGTCCAGGGCGCGGTAGTACATGGTTCCGGTGAAGGACGGCGCCCACCCGTCGTCCAGCGGCGTGACCTGGCTCTCGCCTGCGCCCACCGCGGCGAAGAGATCCGGTTGCGCGGTCAGGTCGACGAGCGTGTAGGTGACGCCCTTGACGATGGAAAACGCGGGATACGACGGCTGCAGGGCCTCGGCGGCGAGGGTCGGCTGGGTCTTGAGGATGTTGGCCCGCGGGGTGCCGGCGGAGTGGACGTGGACGTTGTGCGGGACCTCGGCGGCGACGGGGCCGGCCTTGGTGACGATGGTGAGGGCCGGGTCGGACCCGGTGGAGAGGTCCGGGAGGAGGCTGCGGAACAGCGCGTGGCCGGTGCCGACGATGGGGTGGCCGGCGAAGTCCATCTCGTTGACGGGCGTGAAGATGTTGATGGGGAACGAGCCGTCGGGGTTCTTAGTGTGTAGGAAGACGGTCTCGGAGAAGTTGAACTCGCGGGCGATCATCTGCATGTGCGCGGCGGGGAGCGGCGCTGGTAGTTTGATGACGGCGACTTGGTTGCCCTTGAAGCTGCAGGGGAGGGGGTTAGTGAGGAGGAACGAGGAATAGGACGCTGTGGACATGCCGTTTTGATGTGAAGACATCGAGGGTTACTGGTATCACGACTTGGTTAGACTCTGCTGCTCTACTGCTCTAGGCTCGGGCGAGGGGTGGTAATATCGTATGGGACTTTGGACATATTGAAGAGAGATGTCAACGAATCTACCGAGGATATTGAGGTGAATCTGCTTTCTTCCAACTTGGATGGTTAAAACAGGAGAATTGGTATAGTCTTCGATGTGTTGAGTAAGTGGGTGTTAGTGGGAACGGTGACTCTTGGAGCTCGAAGTGGAGCATGCGAGCACTCTCCGAATTGTCCGATCGACACGCCATTGTCCGAGGCGCTTGTACATCCAAGGGCGTGATCGCGACTACATGGTGGACCGCGTGGCCATGTATGACAGTCCGTAAATGGCGATGATCTTGGGGAGTATTTGATAGGAATAGGTGGATGATTGACTAGTTTGCGGCGTTGCTTTGAGTACAGTCCCTTTGCTGTCGTTACAGTCTATGGATGCGTTTAGAGACACCTACGCACCCTTACGTATAAGCTCAGCGCCAGTGTAGATGCATTCTTCTCAGTGAGGTAAGGTAATTAGGCATGTAACGACTGCTTGCAACAATAGCAATGTTCCTTATCCCGGCTTTGATCCCTCCTGCCTTGGTCGTCGGGGGCGTATTGGTATAAGTCTTACCATAGCTTGCTTAGAACTACATGTCATGTTCTGGAATTATCATCCCTAGTCGGTCCCTCAACACAGCCTCTGCTTCCTTTTCGATCCTCTGCACGAGGGCGTCACAGGTGGGAATGTCGTGGATCAGTCCTATCACCTGTCCCGTAGTCCAAACCTGTACGCTCGTTAACAATCGACGTCATCCATAACGAGGCCAGTATCTTACTCCAAACTCAGGATCACCGTTCTCAAAGACGGCTTTCCCTCGTTTCCCGCTCACCAACCGGGCAACCTCGTCGAACTTCCCCGTCTCGCTCGTCAGTTCGAGCTTCAGGGCCTCCTGCGCGACCTTATTCTCGTATAGACGATTCGTGTTCCTCCACCGATGCAACAGCAGCACTATATCGGTTTCTTGGGCTTGGACGATTTCTTGCTTGATGTTATCGTGCACTGAGGCCGCCGGCGTTGGATACGGCGGAGGCGAGGCTGGCGGTGCCGACGTGCATCATGCCGCCTTGGATGACGGGGACTACGGAGAAAGGCAGCTTAGATGGTCAAGCTAAGGTATAGACGGGTGTGGTGTACCCCGGATGCCGAGTTTACGTGTCAATTCGGTGGCGAGGGGCATATTGGAGTTGGCTATTAGAATGTGTATGTAAGAATCAGGACCCAGTGAGAGCATAGATTTGACAAAGTGCTACACTGTTCTTGTTTGTACAATTGCCAGGTATAAGCCCGGGGATGGACGAGGCAATTCCGGATGGGTAACTTACCCGGACACGGACAGCCGGGTCGCTCTCGGAGTCTCCGGAGAATTCGGAGCAAGGCCAATTTCGCGCCCTAACTCAGACATCCTGTGGACCCCGGCTCGGAGAGTTCGTTGGATGATGTGCTCACGGACTCCGGACCTGGCAGCTATCGAACCACGTATTGATGGGGGTTTTCAGTTCTGCTACTGTATCTGAAGACTCCGCAGCAGCGGAGTAATCACACGTCATGGTTTAAAGAGCTTTCTTGTCGGAGATGACTTCGACACCCTTCAACACCGGGGACCAATATATAAGAGCAATCCTGTATCTTCTTAATCTTGAGTTACTTCGCATCAAGTGATCTTTCTGTCTCATCTCTTTCTATACCAAACCCATCTCCCACCCAAGATAAGACAATGGAGAACCAGGTCGACCTACCCGAGTATTTATTCCGAAGGCTGGCCCAACTCGGCGTCAAGTCCATCCATGGCGTCCCCGGCGACTACAATCTGACCGTCCTGGACTACCTCGAACCCACTGGTCTTCGCTGGGTCGGCAATGCCAACGAACTCAACGCCGGGTACGCCGCAGATGGCTACGCCAGAACTAAAGGTCTCTCCGCCCTCGTTACTTCGTTTGGCGTGGGAGAACTATCAGCCATAAATGCCATCGGAGGAGCCTATGCGGAAAAAGCCCCCGTGGTACACATTGTGGGCACGGCTCCCCGGAGTACTCAGGATGCGGGCGCGTGTCTGCACCACTCGCTAGGAGATGGCAACTTCAGGGTCTTCGCCGACATGTACAAGTCCGTCACGGTGGCACAGGCAAACTTGACCGATGCAAAGGAGGTGCCTCGCTTGGTTGACGAGACTCTGAGGCAATGCATCCTGCAGAGCCGGCCGGTCTACATCGAGATTCCCTCCGACATGGTCAGGGTCAAGGTGGCAGCTCCCAAGGGATCCATCGACCTCACCGTCTCTGGATACGACAAGCTGACCGAAGACGGAATGGTCGACACTCTCATCGAGAAGATCCAAAATGCAAAGCGACCTATGATTTTAGTGGACGGCTTCGCCCGAAGATTCGGCATCCAGGACAACATCAACGAGTTGGTCAGACGAACAGGTATCCCTACGCTGACGACACCCTTTGGCAAGAGCTTGGTTGATGAGAGGCTGCCTAACTTCCACGGAATTTACTATGGCTTGGCTGGGAGCTTGGAGCATTCTGACTGGGTGAGGAGTCGCGATCTGGTACTTCACTTTGGTCCTCTTCGCTCCGATATCAATACCTATGGCTTTACCGCCACCACTGATGTCGACGGCACTGTTGTCTTAGAGGCGGACTCAATTACTATCGGCACGACAACCAACGGTCCTGCACCATTTCGGGGAGTCTGTGTCAAGTCTCTCTTGGGAAAGCTCGTCGCAAGACTGGATGAAGTGAAGCCAACTACGGGTGACCCATTCCCAGCAAACCCAGACGACCCAAGGGAAATATTGAGAGTCTTGCCCCCAGCAGAGATTGGTTCCATAGTGGACCAGTACTCGTTTTGGCTGCGCATGTCCGGCTTCTTCAGACCCGGGGACATCATCCTCACCGAGACGGGCACGTCCTCATACGGGGGCCAGTCCTTCGCGCTCCCGGAAGACACCACCGTCATGACCTCTTCAATCTGGCTGTCCATCGGATACGCCCTCGCAGCTTCCCAAGGTGTAGCCCTGGCACAAAGAGAAATGATCACCGAAGGAGCACGCAGATCCGGTCGGACGATTCTCTTCGAAGGGGAGGGCAGCCTGCAGATGTCTGCGCAGGCCATCAGCGACATCATCAGGAACAAGCTCGACATGACGATATTCATCTTGAACAACAACGGCTACACTATCGAGCGGATCATCCACGGGTTCTACGCCGATTACAACGATGTGCAGCCGTGGCGTAACCTCGAAGCGCCGAGTTATTTCGGGGCTCCCCAGGACGATCCGTCTTATCGCGTGACGACGCGGAGTGCTCGTAATTGGGGCGAGCTGCAAACTGTCCTGGCGGATCCTCTCATCCAGGAGGGCAAGGGCTTGAATATGGTGGAGGTCTTTATGGAAATGGACGATGCTCCTCAGTCTCTTAGAAAGTTTGTCGAATATCTGACGAAGAGGAACAGTGGAGGGAAGTGAGCAGGGGGTGAGGGGTTGTAGGAACCCTGAAGTTCTATATGGCGTGATAGATGGATGTGTGGAGATCAACGCATTTAGAAGAAATAGGCAATAAGACATTCATTACTATGATTTTCTCACGTTCCGGTAGTGTTTGAGTGGACAAGATATACATTGCATTTACTGCTCTTTTCTCATCATATACCACAACAGCAGTTTCACACCGAATGGTCTTCGCTCTGGGAACAAACGGATCAAACATTGTAATGTAAATATTCATAACTTCTCAATAGTGTGCTACAACTTTAGAAAGCCCTTAATTCGGGGGCTCTTTCACGTTCTTCCTTCACCTTGCTTAACGTGTGAGCAACATAATCCACACAACGTTACGGCTGCGTCTAGTTCTCATGGGTAGAGCCATGCAACGTCGGATGCTCCGCAAGGTTGGCCCAGAAGTCTATCTCAAACTCCCAAGGATCAAAGTTGATGCAAGGGTCCCAACGGTCTATGTACTGGGTGGACGTGTCTACCTGGGAGTTGAGAGTATCTGTCCGTGATTGCCCCCACGTCATCAAAGAGTCGAGAAGGCTTTGTATGGTGCTCGTAGCCCGGGTGAAAAGCGCAAAATTGGGCTCCCCGGCCTGGATCACAGCGCCCGTTCTGATCTCCGCCACAAGTACGCTCAGATCTTGTACCAGCCTCGATCGCGAAAAGGGGCTCGCGCCGGTGTTGACTGTGGAGTTTAAGAGTGCAAGAGAGATTATCCCTGCCGCAGGTAGACCATACTGCGCAACCTTGGATCCAGTCAGTGTCTGTCTGTGAATATCGGATACCGAATAATACCTTCCAGATAAGGGAGGTCCCGGAGTTGACCAGGCGATCCCGGAGAATAATGACTTCGACAATGTGAGAAAGCATCTCGCCAGCCACTGTCAGGAGTGCTTCATCGGGCTCGGATATCTGCCTGAGCGAAGCTAGATGAAGGAGAAATAGCGTGTGCAAGTAGTCAAGACGAGTGCCTACGAGGAAGTCTCGAGTAAATGGATCGGAGTGGCAATGTCTGAGACTGGTGGTGAGTTTGAAGTGTGAGGGTAGTTCTCTCCATTGGTCTTCGACTGCCGCTCTTATTGCACTATCGGGGGATCAGTTTATTAATTGAAACGAAGGCTTCCGCGGCGATGCAACTGACCTTGCTTTTTCGACTTGGTCCGGGGACATGCGATGGCGGAAGAGCCCCAGAACGTCCTCCTTGAGCCACGCAAACCGAGCAGAGCACCGCGTATCTGCTGTATAGTTGATGGCCTCCAAGTCATTTGAGCCTGAATCCCCTACGATGGATCTTTCTCCATTCTGCGCAGTTTGACTTGGCTCGCGAGTGGTTGCAACATCTCCAATGGCCCAGATGTTCGGCAAGTTAGCTGGGAGCTGAAAAGTGCAGTACGCCTTGACGATGCGTGGTGGACGGCCAAGGAATATTGCCAAGCTCTTGTCAGCGGCGTAGACGCGGGCTGAGGTGGCTTTTCGCAGCTCGGCGACGAAGAGGGGAATATTGGATGCGGTTTCGTCGATCTTTTCGTGATATCCGAGCGCGAAGAGAGAGCTCGCAACGTCCCCGATTCTCCTCCAGGAGTGATAGCCTAAGGGATAAGTAATTAGCTATATGTGCAAGCTTGTAAAACTTCGTAAAAGCGTACTTTGATCCCCATCTACCTGAGAGTGCACAATGAAATTCTCATATTGTAAGATGAGTTGTAGATCGTTCATGGAATCTAGCGCAAGGCACGTCTCCAAGCAACAATCTCCCACGTAGGTCAAAGCTCTGATTAGATCACGTCTTTGCTGGTCGTCGGCGTACAGTGAAGGGAACGAGGCTACGTCTAATGCGGCCCTTGTCGCGGCATTGAAGAAGATTCCGAGGGACTCCCATCGCAGGTTGTCGCCAAACATTTGCGCAAAGTATTCAGCGACCGTGGATTCTCGTCGGAGAACGAGTCGTCTTCGGGTATTTCTGAGTAGCAATTTCGCCTGTTGCACAACTACAGCGCTGGGTTCTGGGAGACCAATGGATGAAGACGGGAGCAAAGCGGCCATGTCCTGTGTGGCATCTGCACAGCGAGCCACGAACGGTTCTGCAAGTGGAAGGTTGACCTTCTTGTCCAGCCACACCTGAACAAGCTTCCTCAGCCTGGGTATGTCCATCCGGATCAACTGGTTCAGGGCGTGAGACGCTCGGTCAGCGAGACTCTGACCGTTGAGCATGTCCCGGGAAGCAGAAGAGACCGGCTCTTGCGCCGCGCTAGTATCGTTCAAAGTCCCATTTTCGGAGGCTGGCCAAGGGGTCATCTGGTTGAATATCGTAGAGTGGCTTAACGAGCCTAGATAGCCAGGATTCGGGTAGCGATGGGGTTGGGGTGAAGTCGCAGTTGCCCCTTCTACCCTCGGCGTCGTTGGCGAGTCCCTGAGCACGATCAACTGCTGAACGCGTAAGAACAGATATGAACTAGCTGCACTTACTTGGAGACATCGCTACGCAGCTTTCTCCTCTTGAAGGGACGATCTCTATAAGCGCAACTGTCGCCCTGCCCCCGGTCCTGGCATCTGGCGCAGACAGGTTGCTCGTGGCCGCACGCAAGTTTCGAGGTTCGACAGGGTTCGCACGCGGCACGCCTGACAGTAGACATTCTCCGACTGGCTATAACCGAGGCGTCTTCGTTCTAAATTCTCCGTTCTGTCGTGGTGGTTTCGGACAGAGCATCGGCGAACGAGCATGATGCTCACGGCGAGTGAAGAATGGGGGGGGGGGGACATTTGAGTCTTACGCCGGAGCTCCGATTTCGCCGATACTCCGCCTTAATCTGTAAGAAGGTTTCAAACGCTAGTTTGGTAGTCCGTATGTACTCGTCCCAGTGTCCCCACCTTCAAGGAGCTACTCCCTGGGGATTAGCTTAAGGATACTACTAGCTCAGTGTGTGACGAATGGAATGTTGAACTACTAAGTACTGCTAATTAGATTGTCTTCATCAGCGAATATACCTCTCATCTTCTACCCTCTAGAGTCTGGAGATGCTGTACCCAAACTAACATTTTAAACTAATTGCACCCATTTTTATGCCGCAGAAGCCCAGTTGTCTAACAGCTACGTGACCGCATAGCTAAGTTGCCTGGCCATTTGATCTGGGTTCACATGTCAGCGTGAAATTTGAGCATATTCGACATTCAACAACGATGAAGACAACCGCCCAACGCAAAGTCCCTGTGAAGTAAATCCGGTGCATCTCATGGTACAGCCGTAGTCCTTCGAAACAACTCTTCCAGGGCACCCTCTACGTTAATTTCGATTCTCGGTCATGGATCACATCCCATTGTGGAGCGATGATCTCGCGCATGCACCCATTGAGATTCCACATGTCTGCAATGAACAGTTCCGATACGATGACCAAGGGTTTCTACCTATCCTTACCGCGTTGGGATCGATACAACTTTGCTCGCCAAAGACGGTCTCCCGATGCTTAGGCTCAGAGATTCGGCACCATTTCTCCAGGCTTGGTTGTGGTTTGGCCTGCTTGGGGAAACTATCAGCGTCGGATCACGACAAACAACAGCCTTAAAACGAGCGGACTCTGAGTTGTTCGTCAAGACCATTGAAGATAAAGAGTACCTCTCCACTCGGCATTTGCTAAGAATCGTATCCGAGAAAGTGGTGCAGTCGAGAACGCCTCTGTATCACAATTGGTATCTTGTCCGAGTCGCCTCCTGCATTCAAGCAGCTACTTTCTTTATACGCAACGCTTTCACCACTCTTTTGCCTGGACTTTCGACCATTCAGCAAGTACACAACGAGGCCTGTTCTAATATTCTTGGGCTTCTCTTGAGCTGCCAGATTCTCTATCAGACCCTCTTCGATAGGCTTGACATTGCTAGCCACCTAGCACTTCGCAGCCCCGATGCGTTGCTTTCACCAGAAAGTCAGCCTTTAAATTTCGTCAATGTTCTACTCCACCAAGCAGGATGGTGTCCTCGGGAAATCTAACGAATACCTGAAGGCGTTTCGTTTAGGTACTATCTGAGCTTCTATCGCCAAATGATTCCTTGTCATGATCCCGACCTGAAAGGAGAAGATGGCTTGAATGCCCACATGTAGAAATAGGAGCCTGCGACCGAAGCACACGCATCGTCAATGCTGCTGTCTGCTTGTTACGGCTTCTGATTTAGTTGTATCCCTAACGGCGGAAGCCGACAAGGTGATTTTGTGCAACTTCCGTCATCACACAGATGGCTAGAGCACGCTTGAGCTTCAAGCCGTTGATCTTGATTGCTCAGTTCCGTATATCGCCATCAGCCATGTGCGATCGCCGGGGCTTAAAAATGATTCAGCAAACTCGCTTCCATATTACCAACTCTCTCTACTACAATCTATAGCAGAAGAGCCTCAGCTGAATCAACCAGCTGGCAGGTGATATTGATGCAGCATGTCGCCCCAATGTGATTGCTGGGCATTAATCTATCGACAGCCAATAGATAGCGCGTAGAAGCCAGAATTTCAGAAATTGGCTGCAGGGGTGTGGAAGACTTGTCAACTTCCCTGCTACATGAGCCATTCGTGTGGCCCCGGAATCGATTATACTGCAGGTCAGCCTGCATAACTAAGAGGTTTACGAAGAAGAAGAAACCCTTGCTATCTAATATCAGTAGTCCTGGCCGTGGCTTTCCCATCTTGCTCATTCAGAGTTATAGGAGCAGCATACATCAACATTCAACTCTTGTCTCTTAGTAACAAGAGCCTCAAAGCCACGCCAATCCCAGGCTTTGTTCTTCGCCTGTAAAGTCAACTGTAGATACAGTATACTTAAATAAAACCTCCACGGGATTTTGAAGGCCCATAGCACTCCAATCAGACCGCCGGCGTTAAGCTGTCCTGACACCTATCTTTCTGCGAGACAACACTTTAAAGCCGGTAAGATGCTCGTCGAACGAGCTGCTCTGCAACTGATTCCAGTCAAAGTCTCTAACTCAAACGGAACGCTCTCGGATATTTCAGTGATTTCAAATACCCCCATGCTACAGTCAATCGTGAACAGAGATAAAATACCAGCTTAGATATGTCGATGGTGACATACTCAACATGTATTTACCAGCAGACTTTGACTCAGCCCAGTACTGCCATACTAGATCACACATTCTCTCTGCCAGTGACCCTTGCCCCCCTCTCCTCCACCTGTTGGAGCTCAACATGAGGCTCGTGCATTATCTTAGAGGCCGTCGGATCGGAAGAAACAACTACTTCATCTCCGAAAAGAGCACCAATCTCCTCTAGAGTCTTGCCAGACTACTCTCAGGTTAGCTGTCTTGCCTCGATGTACATGGCCAAGGTAGTCTTACAGTTTCAGGGAGGAAAAAGAAGTAAAAGACGGCCGCTGTCAGGTTAGTCGCGATGAAGAGGGAATAGTATCTACAGCAATCAGCATTTGGTAACTTGCACTGCAAAATGAATGGAAATTTACCGCCAGCTGACCGAGGCGATGGCCAAAGGAGTAATCTGGGACAGCACAATAGCGACGACGGATTTCGACGCTACGGAAAATGCCAGGCCCTTGGTCCGGAGGAAGAACGGGAAAAGCTCCGAGGGCACAACCCAGATCATGGCGTTGAAGAAGATGGCGTAGCACATGGAGTAGATGAAGATGGCGGCGATGGCTGCTCTCGCACCAGACTGGTTCTGGTTGTCCTTCGTGCCATACTCTGCACTCAGAGCCATGCACAGTGCGATCATGCAACTAAGGATGATGGATCCTACCCATAATGTTCGTGTCCTGGGCACCTTGTCGGCGATGACGGCGAGGTAAATGACTTGGCCGATTATGCCCATCATGCCGTATGCGCCGCTGATGAGGAGAGCCGTGCGGCCGGTGAAACCGACGGTGGCGTAGAATATGCCTTGGAAGTTCTGATATTAAGTAGTTTAGCCACGATATCTTCATTCTATCTGAGGCCAAGCTCACCTGGATGACCGAGGAACCCGATAGTTGCCCCATGGTGACGATGAATGCAGCTGTCAGAGTACGTCTCACATATCTCCTCGAGAACATGTGGCTGAGTGCCGTCGACCAGTTGAGGTTTCCTTGTTCACGCTCCAGCTGAATCTGCTCGCTGATCTGCGTGAGCTCGTGATCGATGTAGATTTCGTCGCCAGCCTTTCCATGCAGAGATGCAAGGACACGTCTAGCTTCCTCATGGCGATCTTTCAGAACAAGCCAACGAGGCGAGAAGGGGACGAAAAAGACCAGGACGCAGAGGACGCAAGGAACGGGGAGCTGCATCGCAAGTGGGATGCGCCATTGGCCGTTTCCCGAAGCAAAAGCACCAGCGTATCCGATCCAGTTCGCGACACCGAAGCCCATGGCGACCAGCATACCTTGCAAACCAACAAAGAACCCACGGTTGGTGGGCGAAGACGCTTCGGCGATGTAGATGGGGCAGACGGAAAGAAGCTGGCCGCACCCGATGCCTGCGATGAGACGGCCGGCGGTTAACATGCCCACATTGACAGCGGCACATTGCAGAATGGACCCGATGATGGCTGGAGGTTCATCGTTAGTTTCATACAAGTACGGGTGGCGATGGAGAGCGGCTTACTCAAGAAAGATGCCAGGAAAATAGTGTACTTGCGACTCAACTTGTCAGCAATGTAGCCGGTAGTCAAGCCGCCGACAGCTTGTCCGGCGTTGTAAACAGAGACAATGGCTCCCTGGTAGGATGTGTTGACCATGGAGGGTCCGTACATGGCGAGTTTGAAGCTGTCATGTCCAAATGTGGTGGCAATAATGCCTGTGGATGGGATAGTAAGCACAGCTCTCATTGTTCTGGGAGGGAACAATACCCGAATCAAAGCCGTAGATGAAGCCACCTTGAGCGGCAACGCAGGCCACTGCAACAGTCATGAACTTCATGGTGTAGTGCAACCAAGGATAGGCTTGGTCGTGATGCAGTCCTCTATTGCTGGGTAACAGTGCCAGTATATATCCATCTCCTATCAGCCGAGGGTATTCGAGGCCCAACCCCGCAAACCGGAGATGCTACGCCCCATCATCACACCGAAAGGCTGATCACCAAACCGAGAAACCGAAGGAACGAAGAGATCGGCACTCTTAGCGGCCGGCCTGAACACCGTAGACTACTTCCCCGGGCATAAGCTGTGGGAGTCCGGGGATAGATACTCCACTTCCCCACGGATTGATACAGCACTTTCGTGGGCAGCTAACCCGACACAGCACCCTCGTAGACAATTAACCCGATACAGAAGAGCCTGGAGGACTTGAAGAGCATGCTACTTAAGCGGAGGGGATCCTCTCTAACCGTTTCCAGCTCGGCAAGCCATCATCGTCATCATGTCCTCTCCCATCGTCGCCAAGCCCAGGTTCGAGCACCACCACAGCGGCCTCGGTGTTGACACACCGACCCCTCGCCTGTCTTGGTCATTTGAAGCATCTCCATCTACGGTCCCAGCATGGGTTCAGACCTCCTATGAAATCGAGGTTGCATTTGCCTCCGACTCCCAGCCACAGATATTCTCCGTTATCGGCGATCAGTCTGTTCTTGTTCCCTGGCCAGCCCGACCCTTATCGTCAGGCGAGTCAGCAACAATCCGCGTCCGCGTCTCGGGTAGAGGTTTCGACAAGTCCACCGACTCGAATATACTCAGTCCTTGGTCATCTCCCGCCACAGTCGAGGCTGCTCTATTACATGCAGATGACTTCCGTGGCAAATTCATCGCCCCCGTCGAACGAATCGGGCCATACGGTCCACTACAACCAATCCAGTTCCGACGAGAGTTCATCTTGCCTGCCAACTTCGAGTCCGTCTCCAGAGCACGACTATACATCACTGCTTTGGGCGTGGTCGATGCTACAATCAATGGAAAACGGGTCGGCGATGAGTGTCTGGCACCCGGCTGGACCAGCTACCGATTCCGGCTGGCATACCGCATCCACGACATAACGTCCCTGCTCCTTCCAGGACAGAAGAACGTCATCGTCGTGGATCTGGCCGAGGGTTGGTATGCAGGCAGGCTCGGTTTCAAGGGTGGTCGGAGATTTCGATACGGAGATGAACTGGGCCTCTTTGCTCAACTCGAGGCTCAAGACGACAAGTCCAACTCTTGGGGCCTGATCTCAGACGATACCTGGACTTGTGGCCCCAGTGCGCTAGTCAGCAGCGAGATATACGACGGCGAAGTCTTTGACGCACGGTTTAGAACGAGTGACGAGTCAACTACGGCCCTGAAGACAAAGGTTTTGCCAACGCCATCGGCCAAATTAGTTTCTCCCGATGCTGCACCAGTGCGAGTCACCGAAGCGAAGCCTTGCCAAAAGGTATTCCACAGCAAGAGCAGAAAGATCATTTTGGACTTTGGGCAAAACCTGGTGGGCAAGTTGTTCATCCCAAAACTCGCTGTTGCCAAGGGAGAGCAAGTGACGTTTCGTCATGCCGAGGTTATAGAACATGGCGAGCTGGGGACTCGACCACTTCGAGGCGCCAAAGCCCAGGATACTATCATTGGATCTGGGGAGACTATTCTCAACTGGACCCCGAAATTCACCTTCCATGGCTTCAGATACGTCCAAGTCGAGGGGTGGCCCGGCGATGGGCCCGCAGTAGACGACGTACAAGCACTGGTGATGCACACAGACATGAACCGCCGAGGTTTCTTCGAATGCTCGAATTCCTACGTCAACCGCCTTCACAGCAATATCGTCTGGTCCATGCGAGGCAATTTCCTGTCCATTCCCACAGACTGCCCACAGCGTGATGAACGCTTGGGCTGGACAGGCGACTTACAAGTCTTCTGTCCGACTGCGACCTACCTATACGACACTCTGGGTATCTTGGGCAACTGGCTTCAAGATCTTGCCGAAGAGCAGCTGGAAGAAGGTAAAGGGGGTATCCCGCCTCTTGTCTGCCCATTGGCCATTAGTTCGAACTGGCCGCATATTGCTCAGGCCGTGTGGGACGACGTGACAGTGTTGACTCCAGATGTGCTGTATCAGTACAGCAGCGATAAGGGTCTCATCGAGAGACAGTTTAAGAGCATGCAGACATGGCTTGACCAAGGCGTTGATCGGGCGCCGGATGGACTCTGGAACCCAGACAAGTGGCAACTTGCAGATTGGCTTGATCCCAGCGCTCCGCCGGAAGATCCAGGCAATGGACGGACTGACAATATCCTGGTTGCCAACGCCTACCTTGTCCACACAACGCTGGTTTTCGCTAAGCTGTGTGCTGTCTTAGGCAAATCTGACTTGGCTACCAAGTACACCCAAGATGGGGAACGTCTCAAGGCTTTGTTTCAACGACGTTATATCACAGCCGAAGGAAATCTCATGTCATCTTCACAGACCGGTATCGGCCTGGCTATTCGATTTGGTCTGTACCCTGAGGATAACGAACAACGCAGGGCTGCTGCCAAGGCCCTCGAACGACTCGTCCGCACAGCTCGTTTCCACATTAGTACCGGGTTTGCGGGTACTCCAGTCATATCCCATGCCTTGACCGAGGCGGGTCGCTCACAGCTGGCGTACCGCATGTTACTAGAGACTACGTGTCCTAGCTGGCTCTACCCTGTCGTATCTATGGACGCAACCACAATCTGGGAGAGATGGGACAGCATGTTACCCGATGGCCGCATCAACCCAGGCCAGATGACCAGCTTCAACCATTACGCATTCGGTGCTGTTGGCGACTGGCTGCATGGATCAGTTGGTGGCATCGCTCCTCACGAACCTGGCTGGAGAGTAATCCGAGTCCGACCTGTGCCTGGTGGAAACATCACCAGCGCCAAGGCGTCATTCGAGGGACCTTACGGCCTAGTTGCCTGTGACTGGAAGCTTGTGGCAGGCAATTTCAGCATGTCATTGACGGTGCCTCCGAGCTGCTCGGCATTAGTGACCTTACCTTCCGAGGTGCGGAATGACTACAGTGACGAGAAAGAGGCGGCACACGTGGTTTACTCGGGGTTTCATCAGTTCGAATGTCGGTTTGATGCTGGAGAGTGGCCACCAAAGCCAATGATTGCAGCGAATCAGCCAATGCCCGAGGATACTATCGCAGGTTAAGAGTCCGAATTCCATATCTAGGTTCCATGCTGTCGTCAAAACCATGGATATATGCATGTGTTAGCTATTTTGTGTATCTCAAACGACAAGATGATCGACTTAGACTTACATATCGCGATGGTTTTTATCATTTGAGTTGGAATTAACCCAACTCGGGTGTAACTCTGCGCTTCTCCACCGTTGATTACGCATAGTAAAGAATCATGGGGCGAGTCCTTGTCCCAGCGTCTGGCGCCACCGGAAGGGGACCACCTCCCTACAGCGCAACAGTCGTCTCTCGTGCGTCCGAGCCGAGCGACCAATGCCTGATGTCATCCTTAGGAAACCAACCCTCACCAACCTGCTACGGCACCTTCACGAAAGATCCTCTTGCAATGACATAACGAAGGCCTCTTGTCACGATCAGGACAGAGCCTGCGCCGCAACCAGCGTGTCGAGTTGCAAGGGCGGACAAGCATCAATGGGGGACGCAGCATGTTGCAACCAACGCCGAAGGGCAGACCTGCGCAATCAATTGCAAAACGAGTAGCAGATGCGCAACGGGAATCATTAGTAAGAATGCCATCACGGAGTTATCGCAAATTAACTCCAAAGCCATTTTGGCTCCTTGCCCCCAAGCTAGGTTCGTGGTTGTGGTGATGAAAAATAGATATCTCCGTAGTCTGCTTCAAGCGAGGGCCATGACGTAGTGATGTAAAAGCTCTAGCAATACAGCCGTGTAATAATGGGGATTCGGCCTATAGTAGATGTATAAGCAAAACTCGCTGGCGATGACTCTGGCTGCGAGATGATGGGGACGGTAGCGATGGGCGTGAAGTTGGTGTTCTCGGTTCTGTCTCAAAAGGCTTCAGACAGTCGTGCATTCATGCCTGATATTTTGGGCAACATTATCCCAAAACCCCATGTTAAATAAGACCTCATCGCTGCCCAGCCACGTAGTATGATACCCAGGATAGCATCGCCAGGCAAGAGATAATCCAACCGCCTTCCGCATTACCGCCATGGCCGCCGCTTTGTCCAAAAATGCCCAGACACTCAAAATTCCGAATGCCACTCTCCGGGAAGAGCTGGAGAACGATGGGCGGAACTTGGTGGACCTGTGGAATGAGGCCCTTCTGGGCTACCAAAGAAGTGTCGGCATCAACCTGCAAGCAAAATATGGCAACGTAAAGGAGATCGCTGACTTTGCTTCCAAAGAGTTGGAGAACTTTCAAAAATTCCGACACAGCAAAAGTAAGGTCGACAAGCTACGATCGCTCTTTAGAGACAACCTGGAATGTATCAACCGGGGCACGCGGCAGCTTGCCGCGGGAGCCTCAACGGCCTTCCCGCCGGCTGCAGCTATCGGAGCAGCGTTGACTTGTATGATCACCGTAAGTACATATTCTTCAATATATTGCTCTTCCCTTTCTGGCCACCGTGTCTTACTGATCGCGATGCGAGAACGAATGTAGGCATGCCGCGACGTCTCGAGTGACTTTGATGTGATCGTCGACTTCTTTGAAGATATGAACAGCTTTCTTGGTCGTATCGTTATCATAGAGAAGAGAGTGCCGAAATCAAAGCCTTACCACCTCTGTCTGATGGACGTGTTTACTTCCTTTTTGTCTATGAGCGGCATCGCAACCAAGTATATCGTGCTAGGCAGGTTTAGTAAGATCACCCCTCTCTTCTTTCCTACACACAAAAAAATGCTCATCATTCCAGAGAAATGGGCTTCCAGGCTGGTGAAGGGAGAAGACGGCGATCTCCAAGAGGCGCAGCGGCAGATGGACAAGGCGCTTGACCGTCTGGAGGATGTCACTCGTCTCGCCATCTGGTTGCAGAAGATGAGCGAAGAGCTACAGCAGAATCAGGAGCATCACTCGCGCGTGCTTGCAGAGCAGACGGGCTCAGCTTAACGCCATCAGAGCGGAAGTTCACGAGATGGCCAAACTAGTTGCGGCCTAGCAGTGGAAGAGAGACAACGACGAGGCCGGCCAGAGCAAGGGGAAGGGGATGGTGGAGTAGCACGCAACGGCGAGGCCGTTGGCCCAAATCATCCGCTCCCATCTCAAGAAGGTGGCAGCCAGGATTACAGAGTACCATATCCTCAAGGAGACCATGGTTCCCGGTACGTGCACATGGTTCTTTGCCGAGAAGGTATGGGCGGACTGACTCTCCAGTCAACAGGACGAGACGCGGTCCCCGTTTCTTGCCGTTAATGGAGAGCCCGGGACTGGGAAGGGCCATCTCGCAGCCGCCATCTACGACCATCTGGGCTCGAGGTTCCGGGAAGGCCCCAATGACAAGGACGACAACTGCGTGGCGCACTTTTATTTCCGGGACGACCGGAAGAGCCTAGCTGACTTCGACAATGCCATCGCCTCGGTCGTATACCAGGTGTCTGAACAAAGCACTAGTGCTGGCAAGCTAATCCACAGGAAGCTCTGTTGTCGGAGAATCCTTGAAGAGGTCGACGTTACCGAGTGGAAAGAACTGCTAGACGAGCTCCTTGCGCCGTTGTTTCATAGCGGGTCCAAGCGCCAACTCTTTATTGTTTTTGACGGTTTCGACGAACTGAAAGAGGACCATAGGGAATCCTTCACCGAGTTTCTTGCGGATGTTGCGGACAGGAGACTACGAATCTATGTCTGCTTCACGTCCCAGCCCGGCGTAACACGAATCAACGGCGAACAGGATGAGCCTATATGTTTAGGAGTTGTCATGGCTAAGCAGAAGCAACTGCCGGACATCAAGGCTCTGGCGTGGGATCGTGTAAACGGACTCGATGGCCTGAAGAACTTCAGTCGCTATGTCAAGCAGAGGATTACGGAAAAGGTCGAGGAAGTTGCACCGAGTGAGTCTATGAAATGGAACAGCGTCCTTCTCCTCTTTTCCTTGGTCATCAATTCTATCTTTCTCTAATCTGTCTCTCTCTGCCCATCTCTCCTTTTTCTAACTCATAGTTCAGCGAGAAGCTAATCGGACGGTTCAAGCGTTCCGAAGCTAATATCCTGTTCGACTTCCACGCTCAGAAGCATACTCTGCGACTTGCTGAGAAGGCCATCACCCTCGCCCAGTGGGCGCAACGCAAAATCAGCTTCACTAAGCAGCTAGGCTTCCAGAAGGAATTCTCTATCCTCACCACGGTTTATAACATGATCGATATTAAGATCTGACGCATTCTTCCGGTTCCTGATAAGCATACCCGTGTCACTAACTTCATCCAGGAATGCGAGGTTCGAAGAGCTACCGTGGACACCCTGATGATCCGGGGAGGATCATCTCGCGGCCGCCGATCAGGAAAGATCGACTATGCCGGCCGTCAAGGCAAGGACCGGAGCCGAGATGACCGTCGCGACGACTATCGCGAGGACCGCCGAAACGACGATCATGGCGGCTACCGCACTGATCGACATGACTGGCGCCGTGACAATTGTCACCCTGACCAACGTCGAGACCGTGATAACCGGTATCAGAAACAAAGATGAGAGCCGGAATCGCTCCGGCGACCACTTGAAAAGCCTCCTCAGCAGTATGGCATAGCGAGTTGTTGTTTCTCGTTACGCGGTTAAGAGGACTGGTCCCCTTCTCCAGAACAAGCACTGAGCTTAGAAGAAGTCGTCATGAACACAACTTCAGCCCTGTTACTTGCTATGTCTAACATCGAAAGAGCAGTACACAGAGCTGGATGGGTTAGAATGAATATTTGTACAAATGAAATGGCGAATAAATAGCACTATGTATATGTTGCCTGGTATCCTGTCCGTCTTTCATCTCATCATTACTCATACACAACATCAATAACAAGCCAGTTGCCTTGCAGGTCTACTCATAATTCAGCACACCTTTTAGAATCCACTAAATAGCGCTGTTAGCACTGCGATTGATATGCCGTCGTTTGTATGAGAACTTACCACTTCTCCATTGGCGACCTGGCTGGCCACTCGCTCCACCTCGACTTCATCGGGCATCACCAATCTCTTACCATCCTTCTCCACCCACCAGACCTGCTTGCCGGCTACAGTCTCGGCTTTATCACCCTGGGCCCAGGGACTCCCAGCAACCAGATGCTCCTCGACGAAGCGAAGCAGATTCTGGCGGGCTCGCTCCTGACCATCATCACCGGAGTAAGCTTTCGGGCCAAGACGGTTGTATTCGCGTGGGTCCTCCCACGGCTTTCGGGGAAGCGCCTCGATGGCAGAGTTCAGGGGCGCGAGAACGGTGGTGTTGGCATCGAGGTTGTTGAGGAGGGTCTCGGTGGAAGAGTGGAGACGAACGAAAGACGAGAAGGTGGTGAGGGAGCGGTGGGTGCCGAGGACGTCCGCGATGGCGACGGAGGCTTGACTACCGTCCATATCGTTGTTGTCGGCCATGACGGGGAGGTGGCCGTTGAGCGGAGGACGACTGGGAGGCGGGGCTTTGAGGGGGGCCTGTTGAGGGATATGGGCGGTAGCGAGGGCGACGAGAGTGCTGAGGAACAGAAGAGGCCTCATGGTGAGGGACTGGAATTCGAGGTGGACACCGACGAAAGGGCGCACAAGGAAGCAGGTGCACGAGGTTGAAGACGCGGTTGGTGGACTGGTGGTTAATACGTCATGAGTGGAGGAGCGATGAATGGCCGGAGTGGAGTGGGACGAGAATGCAATGTTGAGAGTCACGTGCGAAGTCATGAGATTAGATAGCCATCTCACATCGTGATCAGTCACGTTATCCGTTCTCCATGGATTTGATGTGGCAACAGTTATTACACGTGAAAGCGAGCAAAGGCCTGAGGATGCCGATGGCCGCATGGAGTAGTGTGCAGCGGCGTTGGCGCTACAGCAGATCAGATGATGCACGTGCAGAAGAATCTGGGGAAGTTCTGGCGTCGTCGGCTGTGGGCTGTGGGTGGAAAGGCAAATGCCACGGCGGACTGCGGCTATGCTGGGCTTTCACGTGCTTGGGACGAGGATGAAGGCAAGGTTTCACGTTGTTGGCGGCCCCAGATGACCATGATCAGTGGACTTGCATGTGGTGGCAGGTCCCTTACTCATGCATCTGGGCCCAGCTAATTCCCCAGGTGGTATGGGTGGGTTGGATGAAGCAAAGCGTGGGCGAATGGGGAGACGATGTGAAGATCCGGGGAACCAAATGGTAAGGCGGATGACCCAAGTAAGCGCAACTTGGAACAGGATGGTCATCAGTGTCATCATCAGTGGTGGGCAGGGAGCCAGGAGCGATTCATGTGACGCCAGAGGACGAATGGATGAGGGGAGCAAGTCTCATTCACATGTGAAAGTGTTGACCCCTACTCCGTATTCGTAGATCTCAGACCGGAGTTGGGTGGGAAGTACGAATATTGAGCCGGATCAACACCAAGGTCAATTAATGTCATGAGAGCCTCCACTGTTGGAACCAATAATTGAGCAAGCATTGGATTTGCCAGGGAGCAGCACGGAGATGGGAAGCATGCGGAGATCAGGTCATCTGACCGAGACTCCCCCAGAATGAAGCACCAAAGGAGAGAGTCAAGGCCCAGAATCGGTAGGCCGGGGACTTGTCCGGCCACGGCGAGATGTCCGCCGAGGTAAGACGGGTGTGGAGGCGAGAGAGGAAATTGTGGGGAAAGTTGGGGAAGCGGACAACAGAAGGAGATGCGAACTGAACTATTCACAGGTTCACCTCGAAAAATTGACTTGAAAGAGACGGAGGCAGAAAGATGATCGAAACGGGAAATGGAGAGCAATCCCCACGTCTCCTCATCCCCCTCATGGCACTCGCAGCTTTCCTCGCCGCCGCCGCTCTCAACTTCGGGGATGCAAAACCAGCGAGCTCAGCGCGGCACTAGAGGTGAGAAAATACACCAGCCCCCACAGTTCCCCCATCTTCTGGCTGTCCTCAGTGGAGAGCGGGGACCTCGGCACACGCAGCGAAAGATGCAGCGGAGGATTCGACACGGCCGTCGGCTGGATGGCCGG